>SSNR01000053.1:2506513-2540773 GCA_006937965.1 Callopanchax toddi | reverse complement strand
ATATATGTTTATAGATTTAAATATACTGTATATAGATATGATGGAATAATATATGGATAGGTAGGGATATATGGAGAGATATGGATGATAGATGGATGGATGGATAATAAATGATGGATGGATAGATGGATGATAAATGATGGATGGATAGATAGATAAATGCATATCCAGATAGTTGTATATCTCCATGTATCCATCACATCACCTTCCACTGGATGTGTAATGAGCTACATTTATGGTCAAATCCATATTTACAGTATTTTTGGTGAGAGTAACTAAAAGTAATGCAAAAGTAGTGTAATGCCTTACATTTAAAAAACAGTAATATTGTAATTTAAGGGATTACTTAAAAATGACAGTAACAAGTAATAAATAATGCATTACAGTTTTGAAGTAACTTGCCCAACACTGCTGATAATGCATGATGAGCCTGTGACGTTGTCAGTGATAGCACCTTGTTAAAAGTCGCTGGCAGAATGAAAAGGCAAAGCAAGCCCTCTGGGGCAGCCTTCAGGAAACGAAGAAAGGAAGAGGAGGAAAAACGGGCCCAAAGTAGAGGTATTTAATTAACATACATGAAATTGTGAACATTTTTCCTGGACCATCATTTAGCAAGTTAGCTAAGACTAAAGGGCTATCATGCTGTTGTGCCCCCTACGTATTATATGAATGAATGTCATCAGTTCAAGTTTATCCAACTTTAGTACATCACTTACTACTTAGAATTTGCAAAAGTTACGTTGTTTCTTTTCTGGGCAGTATAGGGGGCGCCAAAATCATTTTTCGCCTAGGGCACCATTCAGTCCAGGGCCGGCCCTGCTCCAGACCTCAGACATACTCACGCTTTCTGCTTCAAGCTGCTTCTGTGTTCTACTTTGCCAGCGTATCACTAATAGCGTCTCACCAACAGAGTGATGTCATGCTGCATGTGTTGCTGTTTCTGTGTGGAGTCAAGAGCTCAAACTCTGTGCCACCAGATAACTATAGATGTGTTAAAAATTAATGAGAATATATATATATATATATATATATATATATATATATATATATATATATATATATATATATATATATATATATATATATATATATATATATATATATATGAGAAAGAGAGAGATACACACATACGTACATACAAACATATGTCGATTTCCCGTGATGGGTCAAATGATGGATAGATTGTAATGAAGGCCTTGATTCCAAACAGACCTGGAGCTTGCTAATTCTTCAGTCTTAAGAGTTTGTTTATGTTCCAAGATCCTAGATACAAACAGCTGAAGTTGTAGTGTTAGATTGGCCGCTGGTCCTGGTCATTTCTCCTTGGAGTTTTTGTGAATGTGATGCAGGAAGAAGACCTTGGAAAAGATCAACAACTTGCTGGAGGAATCATAAATCCCATGTGAGCTGGGAAAGCCTTGAAATCCCCCAGTAGGAGCCGAGGTGTCCCAGGGGAGAGGGATGTCTGGGTTTCCCTCTTAGATCTGCTGCCTGTGCCCAGACCTCATATGAGCAGATATAACGAATCAATGGATTAAAATATCCAGCTAATCATTTCTGCAAACAGAGGCTAAACCCTGTTCTAATACCCTTTGTATTATGATGATAGAGTAGCTTTTTGTGTAAAATTGTGTTGGTGCAGCAAGCCTGCATGCTGTGTTTAGACTTTGTCAAGGTCAGTCTTTGTCCATTGTGGCTGGACTGGGTTTCCTGGGGTGAGCAGTCTGCTTACCACATGGTGATTACATTCTGCTGCTTTTTAAAGTTGCATCGTTTAGCTGGAGCTCAGGGCTTGTTCTGAGCAGAACTGACATTTCTGCTATTTCTTCTTTGCCCTGCGGTGTTATCTGAAAGGTTGTAAAGAGCTGTAAGATGTGCGCTCCACAAAGGGACTGCTGCTGTTTCTTTTAATGCACACTCTTTCTTCATACCTCCCCTTATCTAATACATTTACTGTAGATTCAACATATGTTTGTCTAATTTGGAGTTAACCAAGTTCTTTAATATTAAATTACATTTAATTTGTCATGGGAGCGGGTGGGTGGGGGCAGCGTCTGCAGAGATGTGGATGCTGAAGAGAAAGCTGAGCCAGAATACCAAGCTTTCAGTCAAATGTTTCAGAACAAATAGATTCACATCAGTGGCTCTTATGGGATTAAATCACCAATTCTATAGACAAGGCGATACTTGTAGTTGGATGTATTCAAAGATTTAAAATAGCCTTCACCAATTTACTTTAAAAATAAAGTATCAAGTGGTGTTTTCAGTTGGGTCAAAAGTTCAACAGAACTCAAAATTAGTTCATGCTACTAAATGATTCCTGGTAAGAACAGCTGGACATCACTTGTGGGGTACCACATGGGTCAGATTTGGGCCCCAAGCTAATTATTTTATACGTATGTCATGAATACAAGCAGCTCTTATAGAGATAAGGTGAGGAGCTCTGAGATCCAGGAAGGTTTATGTAGAACCGCTGCTCCTCCACATCGAGGTGAACCAGCTGAGGTGGTTCAGGCATCTGGTTACGATGCCTCCCTGGGAGGTGTTTCAGGTACAGTATGTCCTGCCAGCAGGACATGCTGGATGAAGTATAAACATCTGGGCTGGCCTGAGAACTCATCTGGGAAGGAACTGGTGGAAGTTCCTGGGAAAAGGACAGTCTGGGCTTCCTTACTGTGGCTGCTGCCACCATGACCTGAACCTGGATTTACCCTGACCTGGTTGACTTGGTTCACTTTGGGGTTTGGTGTCAAGTATAACTGATTGTAGGACATATTACAGCAGAGAGATTGTGGAATTATAAAGTAGATCAAAATGTTTCTGTAGTTTTATTTTATTTCTGTGAGATGAACATAGTATAGAAGAGTCAGCATCAACCTAACGACATTGTAGGTTTAAACACCATGCTGAGAGAAGACGTTGCTCTTTTTCTTGGCTTTTATTTTTGGTGTTGACATTTCATTTTTAGGGTTCTCATCATGACTCTCAACAAAAAGAAAGACTGGTGCTTCCTTTAGGTTAGAGGTGAGATTGTGTCTCAAGCAGAGGAGTTCCTGGTTCATGAGTGATGGCAGAGTGGAGCTGGATCTTATCAGTCCAGTTGTGTTCCATCCCTATATGATCACGAGGTTTGGATCATGACTGGATCATGCAGATAAAGATGATTTTCCTCAGTAGGATGGTCAGATTCAGTCTTAGAGATAAAGTAAGGAGATCTGTAATCCAGAAGGAGCTCTGAGTGGAGCTGTTGCTGCTCCTCCTCATCAGTAGGAGCGAGCTGAGGTGGTTTAGGCTCCTGATGAGGATGTCTACTATTATTGGGTACATCCTTCTTGGAGGAAATGTCTGGAAACACTTCAGTTTTCCCAGAATAAGGTGGAGAGTGTGATTGTGGAGAAGATGACCTTGGAAGTTTGTATTTGGTTTGTCATGTAAAGAACTAGTAAAACTTTCTTGTTTGCTATTGAAACCATGAGAAGTCTGCAACTAAATAAATACAGTGTCCACTCTCACGCCAGAAAGAGTGTAAAGGCTTTTGTTTCCACGTGTTATAATATGACCAGGTGTCTCTGGAGCTCAGGAGAAGCCTTTACCAGTGTGTAGACGACTAAAGGCATCTTGGTGTGTAGTGAGAGCTGTACTCCGGAGGCAAGCTGCCAATCGGACCACAGCACATAAATCGTAGCGTTCTGGGAGGTGGAATTTGGGCAACAGATTTTTATCCGGACAGAACAACTATGCTATTGCTTTTTCTTGCCAATGTTTATCCCTTGTTGAACAAAACTGATTACTTTACTCCCGTTGTTTTTGTTTTGAACTTCTCCAAAGCAGCGTGGTAGTCCAGCTGGACTTGCTGGCCTCTTTCTGTGAGACAGTGAGATGGAAGTTTGCTAAATAACCAGGGTGTCCTGGATCTTTGTTGTTAAGGCTAAACCACCAGACGGTGATGGATGTGTTGAGGAAACTTTGGAAAGTCAGCTATTTCCCCCTGTTTTTAGCTGGAGGTGGTTTTTTTTTTTTTTTTTTGCTGCTTGTGTCCCTCAAACCTTCGTTATATGTGAGCAGTTCCTTTCCAGGTGTGGATTGACCTGACATTTGAAAAAAGATGCTGCTTTTATAGAATCACCTGGACAAATGACAATTAAAATACAGGTTAAAGAGCATATTTTAAGTTAGACACTCCCTTAAACAAATGTTTAGAGAAATATAATAGAAACTTTTTCTGAATAAAAATGTACACAAATTCAGCTTATTTAGGCTCTTGGATTCGTTTTGAAGGACTTTAATCTTATCCCTATAATGTTTTATATGTTTCATTCTACTTAAAGGCTGGAGGTATCAGGCTGAACTTTCTGTGACTGTTCAGAACTCAGGTTCGTGTGTGTAGATCAGCAGGGGAGGAAACCCTGGATGAGATCCACATGTACAGAGGACTTGTTTAGTGGAAACTCAACAAGTGGTTGCCAGGAAAAACTCTTATCTGAGGAGATAGCGTGAGAGGAGTCAGATGTGTCCTTGTTTTTGTTCTCTGTTTGCGGTCAAGGGCATTACACCACTGGTCCATGCGGAAGGCACGTGCTTGGTGTTATGTGATTGGCTAAGAATGGTTCGAGACGTGTACTGTGATAGGTTGATGTCACAGAAGCCACAAACTATAAAAGTGTGGGGCTCGCCTGTGTTGGGCAGATTCTTAGGGATTTTTAGGGATATTTAGACTTCTGATTGGGGCTTATTTTGAACAAACTGGCCAGCTAAACTTATAATAAATCTTCAAACTATAGAAGTAGTCTGTCTTCATTTTTCCTCTGAGTATCAAGAAGAATTTTATCTTCAACAGTTTTTGTGAGAATTGTCAATTTTTTCACCAAACCGGAAGTGACGACAGTTCAGGGAGACCGTTCGTTCTCTATATAGAAAACTGATCCACTTATCACTGCTTGTGACGAGCAAAACAAACCCCCAGAGTGCCGTTATTTTATTACTTTATTACTATAGTGAGCAGTTATTTTATTAAGATTAAAAAAAAGAAAAAGATAAAAACAATCAGTGCTGTAAGGCTGTACCCTGTCGGTCCAGCTGTAGACCGTGACCCACATCCTCACTTGGGTCTGGATAAAATGCCAGCGTTTAGCACCAGGTTTTGATCATCAGAGCTCCAAACATTGAGCTGCGTTTAGGTGGATTGTTAAGAAATGAAAGAGTTTATAAAAAGTTTCACAGGATGCAGCTAAACGGTTCGAGGCTGACCGAAACAGTGTCGGGTCAGGCTGGAAACCCCGCCGTGAAGACCCTCTTGGTAGCCCCACTGGGAACGGGAAGCCCCTCTGGAGAGCATCGCGGCATGGATTTACTGTACCCCGCCAGCCAGGTGAGGGTCAGACACCTGAAGGAAATGCTCTCATGAAATCGCTGATCGGTACCGGACTACGACCCACCACGAACCGTACCAAACCTGGCATGGAAACGAGACTCAAGTCTCCCCGTTAGCTCCTGTTAGCTGCTTTGTGCTAACAGCGGTTCCGGTGAATGGATCGAAGTAACGGCGCCTGTTTAGAGTCACACTGAATGTTTTTCGTCGGTATGTGGGACTCCATCACATCCAGTCCTGGACTAGACCAGGACCGCCGGGGTTTTTCGTCTCCAAACAGAAGTCACCGTACCGGTAAGGAAGCCGTCCCGTTGTTGACTCAGTGTCCTGACAGACTGGTGATTGGCATTCATAAACATAATAATTTAGCATTTTTTATTAAAATGAATTCACACCGACTGGATTAAAGAGCGCTCTAACCTAAAACTAACAACTCATGGCCGACAGCAAGCAGGCAGCTGGCAGACTAGAGCGGTGCCAGTCTGAGATGTTAAAGTAGTTTAGCTTTAAAAAATCTACACAATGATTAAAACAAGCATCTGTTACACAAACTCCACACAACAAAGGGCTCAAATGATCATATTTATGGGATTATTGATCGTACAGAGTGTTAAATTATCCTACAAATACTTTATTTATCTACATCTGACAACACTGTAAGCAGCGCCACCTAGCTAGGAGCTCCCTTAGCTGACGTCACAAGTCCACATATGAAAAAAAAAAAGCGTTTTTAGAAGCTTTGCAAAAAGGGGCACTTTTGACTAGAAAAATGGTTTTAAAAAATGTATTGTAAAACAAAATACTCTCAATAAACATTTCAAATAGTATTTTTGGACAGAGTTTTATCAGAATAAAAAACAAAAGAACTTAAAATATGCTCTTTAAACATCAGCATTAAAGGCATACTCAGTAGCCAGGTAAACAATGTAGCTTTTAACTTTTTTTTAAAGCCTCTTAACAACGTTCTAATATAATATAGCCATAAATATATTGTGGAGATAAAAAAAAAAAACGAAATAAATCAATAAAGTGGTTGTCCCGCAGTTCTCTGAAAACTTCAGCCAATCCTATCGTTCGGTCCGAACGATAGGATTGGCTGTTTGTTGTGATATTATTGGTCTAAATGGATATTTCAGTCATTCTGAAGTAGTGTTCTAATAGTGTTTTATCTACAGTAAGGACTACACCCACTGGTGACATCACTTAATTGGGAGGTGTCTCTATAAACAGGAAGTCCTCTGACTAGAGTGATAGAACAGAACTTCGTAAACTTGTGTTACTCTCAGTGTTCTTGGTAACCACTGGTTTTAGTCTTTTGGACTACAATGCTAATTAGGTTTAGTCCTATTTCAGTCAACAAAAACTCAGAAAGGTTTTTGTCTAGTTTTAGTCAATTTTAGTCAAAAAAAGTATTAATCCTTTAACGAAGTAATTTAGATCAATAAGTCAGGAATTAGATACATTCACATCAGTTTAGGGTGACTGTGGCTCAGTGGAAAGAGAGCTCGCCTCTCATGTGGGAGGAAGTGGGTTCAAACCTCGGCCCGGCCATGTGTTGAAGTATTCCTGGGCAAGAAACTGAACCTCCGACTGCCTCCCAGGTGTCAGTGGCTGCCCTCTGCTTCCTTAGGGATGGGTCTAATGCAGAGAACAAATCCCACTACGTTGTACTACGGTATAAACGCAAGTGGCCACAAATACCCTTTTCCCTTTCCCAATCAATTCAAAAGTACCATAGGCCGTTTTGGAATAAAAACAGGAAAACTAACAAAAAACAGACAAAATTACAATAACCAAAGTAATCAATCAACACTATAAGTATTGGTCTAATGTTCGGCCATAGTGATAACAAAGGCATGTCACTGTTCAATGAATAAAATAACTAAATAGCACTAAAAGCTCATTAGCCTAGCATTAGCTCATCAGCGGTTTGAATGGGAGAACGTAACGCCACATTTTTAGTCAAACAACAAACCAAATGACTCACCGTGGAGTTGATTAAATAAGGACACAATGTAGAATCAATCAGCAGGGTTGTCACAAGCTGTCAGTAGGATTCTCTGAATAAAAATTCATTCAAGATGAGCGTACAGCCAGAGACAATAACACAGTGATTGCCCCAGAACTAATAATAGAAGGATTCAACTCTTGCTCAGAAGTAGAGATTGATTTCATATAATGAATATTTACATTTATAATCTTTATCGACAAAAACAACACTCCACTTTTCCTACAGATCTTGCATTTGGAGAGCTGTTGCACCATTCTGTTGCTAACACTGCTCTGAAGATGAGGTCTATAGACCTCTCCTCTACAGCAGTGGTTCTCAAACTTTTTGGCTTCTGACCCACAAAATGACAGTGACAGAGACTCGTGACCCCAACCATTCCTGGCAAAATATACAAACTCTGATAATAAACTAATTAAACAAGAACATAATGACATCACAAACTTCTACAACTATGATACTATGTTTATTCACCTGTTTGTAACAGTTTGTAGGGGCAAATATATGGTATTATCAAGGATTTTAAAATCACTTTTAGTTCTGGAGAACATCCCAGGACCCCCATTTGCTGTTTCAGGACCCACAGTTGGGTCACGACCCCAACTTTTGGAACCACTGCTCTACAGGACGGAGGATCAGCCGACCCTTCTCTTGTTAGGCATGCATGCTGTCTCACTTTATTTTGCTTGGTGTTCATTTTCTTGAGCGCCTTCCATCCATGTTTTAACCATTGCCAGAAAATGGGAGCAGTTTAAGGAGTGTGCTGAAGAAAGGGAAGGCAACAGAGTGAAAACAGACGAGCAGAACAGTGGTGGAAGGGATTATGGAATACTGTGCTATTGTTAGTCGGGAACGTCAGAGTGCATGTGTGCATAATCCAGTTGGGGAAGGAAGGGGCACACTGAGCTCTGCCAACTGTTATTGACAGCAGTCCTTGGGCTTAATGTTGTGCTTACTCACCCTCTTATTACTGCCCATTTAACCCTTTTAATCAAAATATTATTTATAGGAGGATGTGGCTGTTGAAACAATCGGATTTCTTTTTTAAAATATTGCAAAACTGAAAAAAATCCTTTATCCACAGGAGAACATAAATCAGAATGACTCATATTCAAATGCTTTTTTTGAATTATAAATATGTGTGACACATTCTGGTGACACAGGCTGTTTAAGCATTGCCCTTGGCATAAATCTGGAAGAGTCAGAGATTAAAGGTTAATGAAACATTCAAAGGTACAAGCGTTGACCCTAATGCCCCAAGGTGCTGTTCAGAGCACTCACAAATGCATTTTGTTGGTTTGGTGTGCATTATTCTCCCATCCGACAGACTATACATAGCTCCATGGTGCAGCTTTATGGCCTTCAGTCAAAGCACTTTACCTCGTTAAAAGATCCTGATCAATTATTAATCAGCTTCAAAGGCAACGATTAGTCAACTGAGTAGCTCCCTCACCACGATTCCTGAGGAGGTTTCATGAAGCTGTGTTTCCTTCCTTCTGTAATTTGTTCTCAGTGCTTCTTACCAACTAAAACCAGTAATTATTTAGAAGTATAATGTCCACTCTGATTTCAGCCCTGATCCTTTGTTTTAAGAGAAATAGGATCTGCAATGTTTTGCCGATTGGAAAAACGAATGGATGTAGGAGAAGTCTGCCCGCTCTCTGGATCTGTGAGCGACTCTGCCAAAGAGGAAATAAAACTATGATAAAGATGTTTGCTGTCAGCGCTGACCCTTGGCTCCATGTCAACTTTATCTGTATATTTCTCCAGCTCTGGGTCTCCTCTGCAACTCAGACCAGACAGTGCTGTTGCTGTTTGTTGACATCTTGTTTTTCCAGCCTTCTAAATATCACAAGCTTCTCCTCCCCCGTTATGTTTCTCTTAACCACCTCTAAAGACAAACTGAGTAAAGACAAGTTTTCTATCTCAGACAATGTGAGGTCAGTTTAATACACCTACACAGTAACCAATAGTATCTGATTGATCTGTGGAAATGTTCATTTTCACTTTTCTACAAATGTGATAGCATTTCAGTCATTTTCAAATGTCTACAGCTTCATCTACAATCTAACCAATCAAACTGGTATTTCTAGAAATCAGGTCTGTTGAAGAAAGGAAACCTTGAAAATAGGGGTGGGAATTGATAGGTTTTTATCAATATCAATGCCATTATCGATTCTGCTTATCAATCCAATTCCTTAACAATTCCCTTATCAATTCTTGAGTAGTTGTTGAGTCGCAAAAAAAAAAAAGTTCTGCAGTATTCTGCACCACAAAATGGTGTAATTTGAGTGTGTGTGTTTTAATATTTTTCTTTCAATTACTAGGATAAATTAAGTGATTGCTGTATGAAACAAGAATTACAGAGAGGTCCGATTGTTGATTAAATGTTAAAAAGGCTTGTCATAGCAGCAAAAGTATCAGAGCGACGAGGGGAGATCCAGAATCAGACAAACCCGGTTCACCCGGTCCTGCTTCTGGACTCAAACTTCTGCATTCATCTGTAAACGCTGCCGCCGTTCGGGTGCGGTTCTGTCGAACTTCACCTCGTTAAGCCCCTCCCCTGCTCGCGCTGCGCTTGTCAGACAAAAACTGGGTTATTGTTCTGTTGGACCAGTAAGAGGTGCATAAAGCCTTATTTCTCTGTGGGAAAGATTACTGACCAGCAAATTTCTGGAAAAATGGAAACAAGAGAATCGTTAAGAAGAATTGTTAAAGTTGGAGGTGTACAATTCCAATGGAATTGGTCTGTTGGAACCAGTTCTAAATGGGAACCAGTTCTCGATTCCCACCCCTACTTGAAAACATGCTGGATACCAGCCCTCAAGGGTCTAAAGCCAGGAACTCTCTTGGTGACCTTGTGATGCATATTTATTTTGGATCTTTAAGTTAGAACTGGTTCAATCTTGTTTTTATCATCTTGGAAATGTTACCAAGCAGTCTGGGATCTCTGACACCCAAAGTTGGAGTCAAACTCCTGGAAGAAAAGGTCTGTTGGGTGTTGGACAGCACAGTATGCAGCTCAGGGTGGCCGGTCTGGCGACTGGAGCGTCGCTGGTTCGATCCCAGCTTCAGTTGGGTTACTTTGTCGTTGTGTCCTCGGGCATCGCCGATACTGTACATGGCATCCCTGCCTCTGTCAGTGCGCCCCAGAGCAGCTGAGGCTACAACGTAGTTTATCGCTATCAGTGTGTGTGAATGACTGTTGTGTTGTACAGCGCTTTGGGGAGTGTACAACACTCTAGAAAGCGCTCTATAAATACAGGACATTTACCACTCCAATGAGTCTGGTGTTGATCTACTCCTTATTAAAGGTCATGTCTCATTAGTGGGAAGTCTGGTAATCTGCCCACTAATGGGAGTGTAAATGGTGAATATTTTAATGTACAATTTACTGCACAAATCTTTCAAAGTTCCACCAATCAGAGAGCGATGTCCTGCAACTGAGAAAATTAAAAATCCTTAAATTGTTTTGGGTCATTTTGGAAACACTCTTATAAATACCATTCCCTACAGTCACAGCCCAGTGAGATACTGGCTTAGAAAGGAACGGTCCTTTGCCTTTTTTTACTTGTGTTCTACCTCCTAAATGAAGAAAAACATCATGGGAAGTCTGGTTTGTCAATGTATGAGCATACATTCTCTGTAAAAACTACATCTCTTTAAAAAATGAAGACAAAACACGGTGACTCCATCAGAATGTGCTGGAATCTGACTACAACTGAAGAGAAAAAAAGGATTGTGTTTGAGTAGGAGGAAGCAGATGTGCACAGCTTCTTAAGGGCAAAACTCTCTCTCACCTTAAACCATCACAGCCTGCATAGGCAGCCAATTTGGCTTAGAACACCGTTGGCATCCCGCATTTGTGTATATTCCCCAGTGAGGCTTTAGGACCATCCAGCTCCAGGCTATCTCCAACCTAAAACTGGAATTTTACGGTAAAATAAAGCTGTTTGTACTTCCAGCATTCAGAGCTGCAAGAAAAACACAGTTAAAGCTTTTGGTTCAAAGGGTTATGCTCCAAAGAAAAGAGAGAAAAATCAAACCATCACGTGTTTAACCATCATCAGAGATTAAGGAAAAACATCAACACAGTTATTGTTTTTGAGATTGCTCTGTAAAATGTGACTCTGTGACCTGCTGGGTTTGGTGGAACAGATGAGGCTCTTCATGTTCTGGTTACAAGAATCTATTTAGTGCCACATTACGTTAGCAGGGTTAATACAACTGGTATCAGGAAGAAGTCGATACAGAAAACCTTAAAAATGATGAATTTCACCTCATTTGTAAAACTAAAAAGGCAACAGTTTTTATTATTTGAAGCCTCTGACTTAATTTAGGGATGGCGGTGTTGAGAAACCAGAAGAAGCCTCACATTGTGATACTGAAATGATAACATGGTTCAATAAATCAAAGAGAAATTATTGTTTCTCAATTTTAGCTGATTGTTGATAAAATGTATTATTTTAAAGTAGTGTTCTATCAGTTTTTTTATCTACAGTAAAGACCACACCCACTGGTGACATCACTTAAAGTGGGTGGAGCTTTTGGAAATAGGAAGCAGTCCTCTGCTGCTACAGATTGGTGAGAAATCAGCAGCTAATTTTTGAGTATTTTGGACACCTTTTGCCGAAAAAAGGCATCCTGATGCGTTAGGGCTCTACTTTAGCATGAGACTGTTTGTTTATTTGTTCTAATGCCTCAGTAGGACTTTTTCAGCAAGTGTTGTTTTAAATACCTGATATTAGCTGCTAGTGTGTCATTGTTTGGTAGTGGGGTGTCTCCTGAACTGACTATTGTTCTAGTCAGAGGACAACTTCCTGGTTCTAGAGGCTGCTATTGGTGTGTGCTGCCAGTGCTGTGTGCAGCGGTACTGAGCATGTGTGTGCTGTGTGTGTGTCAGACGTGCTGCAATTGTGTGTGTTGGCGTTGCTGCCCGTGCTTGTCGGAGTGTGTGTGTTTGCCAGTGTTGAGCGTGTGTGTCATCGGTGCTGCGTGCATGTGTCAGATGTCCTGCTCATGTGTGTCTACACAGTAAAAACACCAGTACTAATGCAACACTACTGGTGTTTTTATTGTGTATGCTGTGCCAGAACAGAATGTGAAGCTTGTCAGATTGCGGGCTGCACCATCGGGACCGAGAAAGCGCAAAAACAGTCCCTCCAGGAAGTTGCGGGGACTTTTTGTGATTGTTGCGATCTAAAATGACTGATTTTGCAGCACATTTTTCTAAAAGTTGCGGTCAAAGTTGCAATTTTTTTCAATAATTTTTTAATTTTGTTTAAGGTTTTATTTAGTTTATATGCACACACAGTTAACCTCTTTACACACACACACTGTATGCGCTGTTTCATGATAAAATAAAGACTACAAGATGATGTAATCTCCATGACAGAACAGCTGACAGCCTGTCTCAGCGTCCCTCAGACGTTACAGCGTGAGCGGCTTTACTTTCGCTTTCAGAGATTCACCTCAAAGGTTCACTGGTTCAGCAGAATGAGTTTAGAAAAGACAAGCGGTTCCTCGTGTTCACTGAATACAAACGTCACGTGGTTAATCGCGTGTTTAAAAAATAAACAACGTTCAAAGGAATTCACGTTAACGCTGACGGTCCGATTTATTTAAAATACATCTCACAGAATAGCAAATCCGCCTATTTGTTGGACAATGTGTTGGACAATTTGGACAATTTGTTTGGACAATGTTTCTCACATTGTCCAAATACGGACATAAAACAGAAGTCACCTCGTCTCTTTTATCACTCGTATCAGACCCCAGCCTGTCTCTGCTCCTCTTTTCAGCTAATCTCCTCCATGTTTTGCGGTCAAAAAGTTCATGTCAAGCAACGATTTTCATGTATAATCCACCACGACGTTGTGTTTGGTTCAGAACAGCTTTCCAACACTCTTGTGTAACACTTTAGGAAATTGATTTGCTCGTATTTTAGCCGTAAAATCTGATGGAAACCAACCGGAGTTTAGCAGCTCAGCTCAAAAACCGGAAGCAAACACAGCTGGAGGCAATGGGATTGGTCTAAACTTATCCGACTGGCTCTGATTGGTCAAAGAAGATGACGAAATCTGACAAAAACAAAGATGATTGGTCAAATTTGCTGAAAAGCTGCGATGATTGGTGGAAATTGCAAGGCCGCAACAAAGTTGCGGCAAATGGTTGAATTTGCGTAAATAGTTCCTGGAGGGTCTAGTTCAAATTATAATATAATTCATAAAAAACGTTTGCATAAAATGCCAAAAAGTTTACACCATTCTGTCATAAGACTTGTATTCTGGACTCTGAAGTAGACACAGACAGTAGTAAGGTTTCAGTACTGTAGTTTTAGTCACAGCTGTGGGAAAGCTTACCGAGGCGTAGTGGCTGACAGGCCGAGGGCGGGCAGGCATGTGTCCCCATTCTGGTGAGCTGGAGGATAAGGGCTGGTTGACAGGCTGAGGGCAGCCAGGCAGGAAGAGGTGGGATGGACAGCAATCCTAAAACACAGACAATAAAAGGTGAGCGGGCCGGCAGCAGACAGACAGAAACACACAAACTACAGGAGTGAGTCAGATCTGGGACTGAGCGTAACCCAGCTGAGTGCAGCAACAATCTGGCATCGGAAGATAAGAAGACCAGGGAGGATGTACCGCTGGTGATGCTGCTGCTCTAAACCGCTGCTGAAGAACCAGGAAAGCCACACCCCTCAGCTCACACTGAGGGGAGAACACTGGGAAATGTGATTTTGGCAGATTCAGTCAAAAAATACTAAGATCTGACAGCTGGGCACTCAGTAGAGGTTGAGGCCTTGTTTTAAATATTCAATTTCTGTGTTTACAAGTTCCATCAAAACTTTAGGTTTTTAGCATTGCATGTATTCTATTTCCTTTTTAACCCCTTAAAGCCTACTTTATAAACTTCAAACCCATTGATTCTAATAACTGTGAGCCACTGAGCAGCGTGACGTCACCTGCTTTAAACCAGCCTTGGTTTTCCCTTTGTTTTTTTTACCATTTATCTCGTCTTGTCCTTTTGTTTTGTCAAACTCCTATTGACACTTTCCACTTTGTCAAGGTTGTGAAAGAGAGCGTTCCAGAGAACTGCTGTCACCTGTCAGCTGTTTCTGTCCTTACTGTTGTTTTTCTCCCCGACGAGCTGATTGTGCTGACACGGTTTCAGCTTAGCAGAAGGCGGCGTTGCCACGCTGATCAAATTCATCCTGAGTGCAAAGCGTTGAGCCAAGTCACGAGAGTGCAAGTGGTGATTTGCAAAGGCTGTTTTCCTTAATGGTGTTTTTCATGAGCTGCTGACAAACGGGCTTCAGTTGATTCATCTTAGTTTGGGTCGTCTCAATCATAGGTTTAAAAAAAGCCTCCCACTCAACGCTTTGTAGACAACACCATGAATCATAGTTCATCTATGACTCTTATCATTATTTCTCTGTTTGCCTACATTCTCCCCATCTGGCTTTACTCTTGTATGGGATAAGATTTGTGCCAAAAGGATCAACCCAAAAATACATTCACAATATACCAAAATAAAACAAAACTGTGATATTCAAACGCAAAACAAAATCACTCTAAAAGTAAATTAAACAAGTTCATAGGTAAAAATATATATTTCTAAACCAAATACTTATTTTTTCTTCTTTAAAATTAATGTTATTTCTTTGACACACCTTTTTGGTTCTCATTTAAGTCTGCCTAATCAGACCATTTAGTAAATAAGTAAGTAAGTAAGTAAGTAAGTAAGTAAAGTTTATTTACAGTATATAGCGCCTTTAACAGATATAGCACAAAGCGTTTTACAACACAAACAAAAGAACAAAACTGAGAAAACATTGAAAATAAAAAACAAAACAGAGATTCGGGCATACAGGGGATCTACATTGTAAATGATGAGACTATGTGGGCTATTGACTTGAGCAAATACTAAAATCTTGGACAGAACAATTTTAGGGAAAACTTCAATAATATATTTGGGCAAAACAATAAAAGAGGAAGAAATGGGAGCAGGTATGAAAAGGGCTAACAACAAGGAAGGATGAGGAAGAAACCTCTGCATACAGGAAACAATACACTGACAGTCCACAGTTAAAAAACACATCCGGGTAGGTGGGCAGGACCAGGAACTCTGCCAGCAGGCACAGACTTCAGTGCTGACGCAGCTGCACGCCTGCACCCCCCAGCAGGGGTGAAGGAGAAGATAGGAGAACGTAGAAAGGAGGGAGGGTTCCGAGCAGCTGCTCCATTCATTCTGTAGCGTGGGGTTTGTTTTCAAGGGCAAAGATAAGATTATAATTTGTTTGTCAGGCAGTAGCCATGTTTTCTCCACTGCCTTATTGTTCATTACTGTTCGTTCTGCAGGCTTCACCCCTCCAAACAGTTGAATCATGGCCATCCCACTGATCTGTGCAGTCAGACACCTCAGTTGTAATTTGCTCCGCTCCAGAGTTCGTTTGCAGCCGCAGTCCTCCAAAACAACTCCTTCACCGTGAGCGTTTCAGTGTTCAAAGCACAAATCAGCCCCTCCTGAAGTGCAGGACACCTTCCAGTCGCTCCCGCAGCTCCGTTATTTTCAGATGAATCAAGCCCCCGCAGATGCCAATGAGCGTAGACCCGAACCTCATTAATCCAGAAGTGCAGTCCTCCAGAGACGCAGCATCAGCCGAGTCGGAGAACCCCTCTCCGTTTTGAAAGTGGAAGAAAATATATCCAAAGTTTTGAGAAAACCAGCAAAACAGATCCATATTGTAGAAAAACTATTTGTCCAGAAGGAATGAGGGAGTTGCTCAGGTTAGACAAGACAAGACGGCTGCAGGGGAAACACAAAAGGGAGAGAAGAGAAAGTGCGTCCTCTCTCCAAGGAAGCCGGAACTTGAATGTAAGTAGAATTTAAGCTTTTATTCTGAAGGGCTTGTTTGGGTTCTGGTTCTGCACTTATGAAGGTTTGGAGTAAGTGGCTCTAGCTGTTTACCGTATGGAGCCAGCTACTCCAAACTCTCATAACAATGAGATTAAAGCACTGAAAAGCCCCTCCCACTAAGACATTCATTACAAAAGTAAAAACCTAGAGCAGAACCAAAACATGCCCATCAGAATAAAAGTCTAAAAGGTCGGAGTATTGCATAATTGAGAATCAAACAGGTGTGTCAAATTAATAAAATAGCAACAAAAAAAATCATCTTTTGTTTAGAAATATAAATATTTACTTTATTTAGTTTTTAGAGTAGTTTTTTGCTTTTGAATTCCACTGTTTCTTGTGAAATGTCCTTTTTGGTTCCTTTATTTGTGTATATTTTGTGTGTGACTATTTTTTGGGGGGGGTTGATCCTTTTGGCACAAATCTTCTCCCATACATCTCCAACTCCATGTCACATGAGTTCCTAGAGGTGACAGGCGACAAATGAGGGCACTCCTTTTGTCCGTCAGCTAGAGCATAGCATTGAATTTTTAATACGCTTTAACACTATTCTGTCTGTCTGTCTCCGTCTCACTTCTCCCCGCTGTATTTGTGCTCTGATTCCGTCCAGCGGGTGTCCTGCACATCGGCCGTTTTGGAGGTTTTCCACCTGGGACCCTCGGTGTTCTGCCTTTGCTGGTGCTTGTGTCAAACGGAGGTTGTGTGCTTACATGCATGTGAATATGGAAGACTTCTGCAGTCTAGCTGTGCTTCAGTGCATCACAGTTTGTGTCAGAAAGGGAGAAAAGGACAAAAGGAGCTTACAGCTAGTCCAGCGGAGTGGATTTATTCATAAAACTAATTGCACTATTACTGGTGTCATTAGGCTGCTGGTATCTACAGCGAGTAAATATACAGTAAGGGTTCTGTTGACAGAAAATTATAACAACCTATCCTGTTCACACATGTAAAAACATCCAACCATTCGTATCCATGTGCAATAAAACACAATGACAGTTCAAAGTAGGTCTCATCAGACCAGTATTCCACAGGCTTGTCTAAATGTTGGTCATGTCAGCAGCATCTTTAGGTTAACTGTGGTTGTTGAGACTATTGACCTTTCCCTATATTGTTACCCAGTATTATTATCTGGCCATATGTTCTTGTCACGTCGTCTTATTGCTGCATTATATGAGAGCCATTTGAAAAGTTTTATTAATGTCATTTATTAGAACACAGATGCAACACAGTTCTTCTGTCTTTTAGTTCATGTCAAAACATCAAAGAACTAAATCCTACCATCCTTTTTCCTTTTCTTTCAGAAGATGACTTGATTCCTGCACTCTTTTAAAAGGTGTTTTTGTTCTCGTCTGGTTCTCTAAAGCTTTTAATCTGTTGTTAAGCTGTAGTCAGCATTCCATTTATACGAGCTCATCTCACATCCCTAACCCTAATGACGCCCTCTTTCTCCTGATGACCTTTAGGGTCTTTGTTGTCCTGGTTGATGTTTTGGTCACATCCATGGAGGTGAGGGTTGGTGGACAACTGCACTGGGTGCAACATAAACACAGAATGTCTTAACTTATGGAGATGTTAGATTAAAAAACTCTAACATTATGGTTTCCTTACATCACACACACACACACACACACACACACACACACACACACACACACACACACACACACACACACACACATATAGGCATTAGTAATAATTAGATTCTTATACGGCATCAAAAAAGACTGGCTTCATTTTAAAGCTCTAAAAGTTATTAAATCTGTCTATTTTTAGACTCGTTCATCCACTCTGCAGCCACTTATTTATTTATGATGTCAATCATTTAATGTGTAACCAGATTCATGGATGCAATAACATGCCTCTAGTTCTGGAGTACCTAGAGACACATAATGGAAGTCATTACTCTCTGGCCTGCAGCTCTGTTCTAATACTACATTAGTATGCAGCTAACGGAGCTAACTAACTGCTGCTAGGTCTTTGCTTGATTCCCCCTTTTCTCCCCCCCGATGTCGCCCCTCTGATGCTCTTGTTGCTCCCTCCATCCTCACCCCTGCCCTCCCCCAGTGCTGTTTTCTCCCCTCGTGCTTGCACACTGTGAATTAGCTCCTTCCTTCAACAGGGATCCTGCCTGTAATGAAGCCTTTGTGTTTGTACTCTGAGCCGGCACACTTTCCAAATTGAATTGGATGTTCTCTCTCCGCTCCGTTCCTCTTACCTTCCTGCTCCCAACACGGTTCAGGTTTTACCTATTATCTCCCACCTTTCTCATCACAGTACTCCACGTCGTGTGCCTCCGTGTGGGGCCATGCTTTCTGCAGACGCTCTCTCTGTTACTGCTGGGAGAATAGTGCACCAACATAGTATACACAGTGCACCAACCTGGAACTCCATGTCAACTTGTTCACCTGAATTTGGGTCTTTTTTTAATGTTTCCACTTCATTATTTAACAGGTTATTGTATTTCTGTTGAGTTTCACGTTTCTCAATTGTGACTAAACTGACATTTTAATACATGTTAAAATTTGGTTCACAGTCACGTTTCAGTTCTTAAAAAATAAACCACAAAGGTTTCCTCTTACTGTGATAATGTAATGGAGCAGGGGGCTGCAGCCTGCAGCTCTTCAGCCCTTCTGAAGTGACTGTAGCTTTAAATAAGAATGATGTCATCATATTTAAGTTGACAATAAATTAAAGGTAGTTTCAGTAGGTTTACAATCCACATTTCTATAACAGTTATCATGGAGTTTTTGCAGCAGAGGCACTATAAAACTGTAAGTTGTTTTTAATCATTTCAGTGTCCAAATGAGTGAAAAAATATACAAATTTTAAGCAAAAACATTTTAAAAACATGATGAAGCTTGATCCTTTTCTCACCACTTTGTTCATGCAGCTTTCTAACAGAGTGATTTCGCTCTAAATTGAGCAGAAAACTAACATTTTTAAATATTTGAGTAAAACTTATATTTATTGTTTTTTTACTGAATGTTAAGACATGAAAATGTGACACAGCACCATACAGCAAGCAGTTCTTTTAAATATGAAGATTAGAAATAAAACATTGCATTGAGGGGCAATGTAGTGCTTTGTTCTTCTCTAACAGGGCAACTTTCTGCAAAAATGGGCAGAATTGATCGATAATAGTTCAGAGCAGAAACTGTAATAATCTTAGTCTTTTCTCCTTTTTGCTTAATGCTTAAATATCAAAAAGGAAAAAGTTCAATTAAATGTCAGGTTTGAGGGTTGATTAACTGAAAGGAGGAAGGAGGCAACAGGAAACTGAAGTCAAAGTATGTTAATGAAGAAATTAAAAGACTAGCATGTTGGCAAAACCTGACTAGGGAAAACCAAAGGGAACTCTGGGAGGAGAAAACACAGGAATGACAGGACTAAAAGTCAGAGTGGGATGTTTGATGACTCAGAGAATAACAGATATGACAACAGGAGGACTGGAGGAGCCAGAGGACTGTATGTGCAGGGGGAGGTGATCAGTGGGATGAGGAGCAGCTGGGTTAATGACTGAGGAGCAGTAAAGTGTGGCTAGGGCAGAGGTAATCCTGGTCCTCGAGGGCCACAGTAGCCTGCATGTTTTAGGTGTTTCTCTGCATAAACACACCTGATCTGAAGCCTCTGATGTCCTCGTTTTAAAATACTCCATACTAGTTTGTCACCGTTTGGCAGCAGCGTCTCTCCTGACCTGCTGGCCATGAGCGTTGCTCCAGTCAGAGGAGAGATGTCACCAGTGGGTAGTTTCTAAGTCAGTTTATTCTAAGTTACTGTGAGCCTGTTTTTCGGTAAATTCGCGTGAAAATATTGAGTCCTGTAGTTTTTCAGGCTTGTTTATAACGTGTAGCTTTTTAAGGCTCATCACATATCTGTCAAATAAATGTATAGAACCAATTTATCTGGTCTGCGTCCATCAGTAGCATCCTTTGTTGATTGCTCTTCCCCTTAAAGATGACACAAATAAAATCGAGTCAGAACTGATGGTCACATTAACAATCCTAAAAAAGAAATGGGCAAAACATGAAAAGAAGTCTAACACAGACTGGAGAACTGGGACTATATTAAGGACTGGGGACTCTAAGATCCCACATGAGGAGTTCTTTGAATTCAAAAGGCCAACAACATTTTTATGTCACCTTAAATCATTTCTTCGCATTTCTTTAAGTTTCATGAGTCCAGCTATTTGTGTTCCCTAACATTTTGCATAAAATGCTAAATATTGATGTGTATAAATGAAGTGGCCTTTCTATCCTTCAGGCGGGCGGGGCTTATTTTTGTTTTGGCTTGTTTCTCTTGTGAGATCTGGTAACATTTGTGTTGAGTATGTTCCTTTTTATACATTAATAAACCCAATTGAACATACATTTTAAACAACCCAAACATCCCTTTAAGAGCATGAATTAAGACCCACTTGGTGTGCAGTACATGCAGGTGAGCATGAAGTACCTACAAATATCCGTTGCCAGTGCACCTCACAAAACAAACTGGTCTCTGTTAAGATGCCAAATCAATAGGGTGCATATTGATTTAATTTGTGGGAGAGAGGGAGAAAAAAGATCATCAGCATTTTGCATTAATCCCCTGAAAAACATCCAGACCCTGTTTGGTATGAATGAGTTTTACAAGGTCGTTTTTTATCGATCAGACGAGCTGCTGTTTTTCTGCTGTTCCACTTGGTTTCGGTTATAAATCTTGAGGCATTGAGTGCTTTCAATTGGCCCTAAAGCCAGCTGGTGTAATATCATTTTATTCCAGGGGTCATAATTTTTCCTGTCTGTAAGATCCCCGCTGAGGCCGTTTAAACGAGGATGCAGTTTATCTTGAAAGTTCAGTCCGCTTCATTTTGTGGGATTTGTGGGATAGAAGACTAACATTCCATGTAATCCTGTTCCCAACCCCCAAGAAAAAAAAAAGATAAATAGATGAAACGTGCCAGCATGCATCTCTCCATGTACAGCGGGTTAAATAAGTGTTCAACTTATCACCAATTTTCTTAGTAAATCTATTTCTAAAGATGTTGTTGACATGATCAACATTTAGACCAACCTGTGCAGATGAGACAAAAAATGAATGCTTTAGATGCCAACATGTTTGGAGGTCAAATGTCACCCAAAAAAACACCAAAACAACAGTAGAGATTGGAGGTGGGAGCATCATATGCCTCTGTTCATAATCAGAAGAAGGACAAATGAAGGAAATGTAGCAAAACATATTGGTAAAAAATCTGCTGCCATCTACCAGGATGATACGGTGGCCTGGAAGGTTCAATGAAATGCAAAACAACAAAACTACAATGGAAGTAATAATTTAATGAAAGTTAAAATAATAAAATGGCATAAAAATAGAAATTGTAATAAGACAGAAGTTATGCTAACACCTTAATTATGACAAAAACGTAAGTAAATGAGAGCCAACAGAGTTTGTGACCTGGTCATAAGACTCAGAGAGGCTCTCTGAGTCTACTCAATAGTGAACAGCGCAGTTACATTCATGCTAAAATATACACCTCCAGTTCAAAAAGTAACAGACACGTTGGATGTGACTAAGGTGTTAGACTCTGAGGGTCCATTTAGCAGAAGTTCTGGTTCACCCCAACTTCAATCTGATTCTATTTTATTATTTTGCTTCTGTTTTATTGATGCTTCTGTTGTAGCTCTTGTTGTTGTGTTGTGTATTTTGTCATTGCGTTGCTGGGGTGGCAGTACCTCAGTAGGTACAATCGGAGGGTTGCCAGTTCGAACCCCACTCCAGCTGGGCCACTTTGTTATTATGTTCTTGAGCACGTCACCTACATTGTCTGCTGGTGGTAGTCAGAGGGTCTGGTGGTGACTGTGTATGGTGGCTTCACTTCTGTGGCTACAATGTAGCACACGTCCATCAGCATGATGACAAACTGATGTCAACATTTACATGTTGTGGCTTTTGCATTTTGTTGAACCTCCTGGGCCACCGTAGGATGATGAAGATGAAACCAGGAGGACGTTTCATCAGGACAATGATCCCAAACGGCCAAGAACCTCCCTACTGGTTACAGAGAGAGAAAATCAAGCTGCTAGAACGACCCAGCCAATCAGCTGACCTGAATCCTAGAGAACATCTATGGAGAGAACTAAAGGTCAGAGGTCATAGAGGAACCTTCAGGATCTGAAGACCAAAATCTCACCTGAGACTAGTTTCTCCTCCAGGAGGCATCTGAGTCAGTCCATTTTATCACACATAACTGATTGTTTGGACATGATGGTTTGATTTATTTACATCATATACGGATAGGCCGTTAATGGTATTTGGTGAGAATTCCACCTCAATAGCAGCTTTAGAAATATATCTACTTAGAAAATCTGTGTGGTATTTTTACCTGCTGCATTTGCACAATGCAAGCCATGCTTGGGAAGCCTTTCTTTTTGGGGGGATTTGACTAGGTGATGCGTTCCTGCCCCTTCAGATTCAAAGTTTCTCTAAAGGCGACCTGAATCGACATTTTCGGAGCAATGTCAGCTTCATTTTTCATCAGTTATTCTTAGTTGCTTCCTACCCGGCAGGTCCATAGAGAAAACGGAGCCGGGTAGACGGACTCAATACCGTGGAGTACATATGAGAGTACCTTGGTGAGAAGTCTTTTGTAATACACAGCTTTCAACCATATCGGCCAAATCAATATGCCACCATAGGAAGTGCAGTGAGTGAATTGAGAGGCCAATAATGAGCTCAGCGAGTCTACAAGGTCTGTGAAATTAAACGCATTGCTCACCTGCTGCAGATCTCCGTGGGCCCTCGCGCTCTTAGTAATCATATTGGCTCTCGAGCATCAGTGGGAATCTCTTAAGTTCGAATGCTGAGCATAATGTACAGACCGACGGTTTATTGCTTTGGCCGGTCCCCAGATCTCTCTGGTGTCTCTGTTTCTTTTGATTCCTATGATTTTTGTGCAGCAACAAACTTGTTGAAAACACACGCCAAGAAAAAAAACTTCTATAGGGAAATTATTGTCAGGGTAAAGAAATAGTTCAGATCAATTAATACGTTTTAAGATTAAATAGTTTAATATGTTGTTTTTGTTAAATGTAGATGACTTTTTTTTTTTTTAATTCGTTTTTATGGAAACTTTGTGAGAATCCAATCCCAGTCATGTTGATTTTCATTGATTAGTATTGAATCGCTATGGCAACACTAAGCTCTTATTCTTTATTGTTGACTTACATTCTATGTTTTTAAATCAATTTCTCCTCATTTTCAAACAAAATCCCCATGTTCAGATAATAACACTCCCACAGCTCATTCAGCGCTGCATCCTCAGCCAGACAGATGAGGTCATTTGTTTACCTTTCTTATTGAATTCATATGTTCTGCCTGTATATTCCTCACCTGCTTTCTTTGATCTTCTTGCTCCACCCACACGAATAATACATGAAATTCGATGTGGGTTCATCACTCGCTCCAGGCAGGAGGAGAAAGTTATGCAGCTGGTTTCTGTTGCTCAGTTTTACAAAGTAATAATGAACAGGCAGAGTGTGCAAAGGTGTATAATAAATCACTATATTAGTGAATGTGTTTCTGCAGGCACTCCGAGCATATCTAAGTTTGTCTATACTGACTGTATATCAAATAGCATGACAATAATCTTAACTAAAACTATATATTTTCACGCTGTAGGCTCATGTACTTTGTTGCATCCTTAACTTGTTTATTTTTTTAATCACAAGGATCCAGTGGCAGAAAAACGCCTCTAATGTTGGCTGAAGTTTTCTGAGAGTTCTTTGTTTGTTGTTGTTGTTGTTTGCACTAGGGCTCACTTTGTGTATTATTTAATTGTGAAATAGCTTTTAGAAAACTGCATTTTGATTTTAAACTTGTGTTAAAAAATCAGTGACTTGTGATTTGAATCACGTGGTGAGACCAGAATCACCTCACATAGACTAGATATAGTTTTACTCAAAGGAGGTGTGTGTGTGTGTGTGTGTGTGTGTGTGGGGGGGGGGGGGGGGGGGGGGGCAAAACTTGCTCAAGTACTGTGGGATGGAGGAATGGTGGGGGGTGGCTTGAATTATTTAAACAGTGCAGATATCAACCCTACGCCTAAAAACAACACCCAGTTACCATTTGATATAGTGACATGTTGTTTTAGACAGTAAAAACTACAGGTCAAAATTGCCTTATTAAAAAGTGCAGGGGGCATGTCCCCGCCTGAATCCCCCCCCCCCCCCAAAAAAAAAAAAATACGCCCATGGATGGCAGGATTTTATGGATCAATCATAATGAGGTTAAGGCAGCATGTAGCTCAGTTACAGTACGGCTCTTTGAAGTCATTCATTGGGGATGTTTTTTTTTGTTTGTTTTTTTTTTGCAATATTTTGAAAGAGAAATGTCACGTGAAACTCTGTTTGAGGACACTCTTTGTTGCGACACCTATGTGTGTGTTCCTAATTAGCTTCCCCGATTGAAGCGATGGGTTCATGTTGCTCACTGATGTCGTTTTAAATAAACAGCCAGTCTCGCTGAATATTGCCTCCCTGCCTCAAACGTCACAGTTATACAATAAACGAACGGTTCTTTACAAGGACTCGGTTCTCCTCGTTTAAAGTGAAGATCCGTTCTAAAGATTTGACTCATCCATGAATGTCACATCGCTAGTGGCCGGTCTGGCAACTGGAGTGTTGCCGGTTCAATCCCAGCTCCAGCTGGGTTACATTGTCGACACTTCACCCACCTTGCCTACTGGTGGTGATCGGAGGGACCTGATGGTGTCAGTGCGCCCCAGGGCAGCTAGACAACACTACAATGTAGTTTATCATCACCAGTGTGTGAACTCTTGTGTTGTACAACACTTCTAGAAAGATCTCTATAAATACAGGCCATTTACCATTCCAGTCATTAGAGATTTTAATTGACTTGTAAGAAATGACGAGGATCTCTGTTCATGCTGATGTTAAAGGGTTGCAGTTTTCCTTTAAAACACCTTAAAGTGAGACTAATGGTCAAACTGATGTATGAAGCGTTCTTTGCTTCTATTCTAATGATTGTACAGTTTGTAAAAGTTGTCATGCTGAATTGTAGAGGTTTACAGTTAATATAGAGTTATAATATGAGTTTTTTGTGCATTTATTCTTTTAAACATATGTAGTTTGTAGCTGTTCAGCAGCCTCCAGTCAGAGGAATACTTCCTGTTTCTAGTGGCTCCACCCACTTTAATGATGTCACTGGTGGGAATGATCCTTATTGTAAATAAATAACTGATAGAAAGCCACTTCAACACAACCCAATCATCCCTTTAATGTATATTACAGAGTAAAGAGACAGAAAAAAAGAGTTCCTTTTTTTATTCTGTAACTTCACCTCTCTGTGTCTTGCTGTCTCGCTCCACACACACCTGTCTCTCTCCTTCTTTTCCACTCAGATAAGAGTGGAGTAGAGCTGCAGGCTGCTGGGCTGGTTAATTGGAACAGGAAAATCTTGAGGCCTGGCCAGTGAGCCTTGTGCTTCCCATCAAAACATCTTCAGGCACCAAGAAAGGCACTCACACACTGACGGGCACTCAGACACACACACGGACACACACACACACACACACACACGGACACACACACACACACACACACACACACACACACACACACACACACACACACACACACACACACACACACACACACACACACACACACACACACACACACACACACACACACACACACACGGACACACGTTTTTCTAGTCACATTCTCTCATTCCCTGCAGCAAACCTTTTAAATTGCACACATGCAGAGCGGCTTAAGCTAGGTGAGCAGGTGGTGTCTTGAATTTAAGAAAACACAAACATCCTAATGGAAACAACCCAGGTTAGTGCTGATTGCACATTGTTGGTGCTTTATGATGTATATATTGTGAATGCATTAAAAATGTTGCTTTATATATCTGAAGAACCAGTGTTAT
The DNA here is from genome assembly GCA_006937965.1 of Callopanchax toddi. Lineage (NCBI taxonomy): Eukaryota > Metazoa > Chordata > Actinopteri > Cyprinodontiformes > Nothobranchiidae > Callopanchax > Callopanchax toddi. Next base: position 2,514,554 of record SSNR01000053.1, on the reverse strand, counting down.
CCTTTACACAAAGACACAGATTGTCTCATGTTCTGTACAGGTTTGGTGGTTGGAGTTTTAATGAAGACTTTAACTGGCAGTTGGTGCAGCAACTTTTAGTCTCTATATCTCATTAAAGCTACTAAACTAAAATATTATTATCTTACATGAATTTTAACCTTTTCAATCTCAGCTATCAAGTTCTGTCTTCATGACAAAACTCTTTTTGCGAGGAAAAAAGATTAACGTTGATCACACTTTTTAGTTTTTAAATGACTGTCAGTTGTTTTCATTTGTCTTTTTTGTGGTGAAACATGGCATCAGAGGGGGACAGACATGTTTATGATATCAAGTCTGACCCAGGGCTGCAGCAAGCATTTAAACTTCAATATGAATATGGTTCAATATGAAGATGTGTTTGTTATGGCTGCAACTAAGTAAATATTTTAGTAATAGTATTCTATCAAATACTCCCTCAAAGTTTATACATTTCCCTGTCCCATTTCGAACATGAAACTCAGCTGTTATGCTGTGATTAGAGCAGTACTTCTTAAATAGTGGGGCGCACAAATGGCAGGCGCAGGGGGATGTTTTGAGATTAGTGTCTATATTCATGCTTAGGCAGGTTTTTGTGTTGCAGCATTCTTACAGATTTTTGTGCGGGATAACGTTGAGTATCTGGCAACCCAGACTGATGTACAGAGCAGGGAGGTGAGATGTTAGTTGGCAGAAAATGACCAGGAAATACAGCAAATTGGATGCAAATTCATTTGTGTTCCCCCACAAGCATTAATGTTCATATGAAGAGGCTGACAGAAAATAATCGAGAACCACTGGATTAGAGTGACTTCTATTGTTAATCTATGTTAGTGCATATATACTTTTTCTTTTTTTTGGTACTTTTCTAGTTATGTTGGAAATAAATTAGGGTTGGGCGATGTCTAACTTTTTTCCAATCGTCCATCGTCAGTCCAAAGATCGACGATGGGCGATTTATTTCCGCAGGTGACATGTTGACATATTTGTGGGCGGAGCAATGTAAACACACACTAATGTATTTGCCAAATTAGAACTCAGAAGTCCCAAAATTGAGGAAATAGTTGTAAAAAAAAAACACAGTGTCGCCTGTTTGGGGCTACTTTGGCTTTAAACAGACGTCTAGTGGCAGCAAAGAGCTCCAACATTGAGTGTTTACCCTTCTGCTGTGTGCTAACTAAGCTAACACAGAGCTAGCAGCTAGCTGCTGCTGCTCCGTCACCAAAATCGCTCAAAAAGACTTCAAACTACAGCGGAGATTTATTTTATGGAAGCGACGTTCACTGAAGGTTTTTTAAATTCGTATTTCAGTTTTAGTTTCATTTTGTTGTTGTCGTTTATCGTACTTTGCTGAAGACAGTTGAACACCAGATCGGTGTTATGACTCGCTGAATATTCCTAGCACCGGTAGCCGACGAATAAACACGGTTTAACTGGAATAAAGCCAGTCTCTGATCGTTTCCTCCCCACCACACCATATATATTATTTAGATAAATTTATTTTCTTAACACAACCTGCTGCCGTTCTCTGTCTGTCTGCTACGGAGTGAGTAAACACCGCTGCTCCGCCAGCTCTCGGGGGGAGGAGGAGGAAAAAGGAAGCGGCTGCTTGCAGCTGGGAGGAGTTTGCGTGTAACGTTTAAAAAGAGCATTACTTATTATTTTTGCGTGGGCTGAGTCCTTTGACTTCAACCAAACGTTGTTAATAATTAAGAAATTAATTTATAGTGGGACGAATAAATTGTTCTTGGAAAACAGGAGGCGATTGGCTGAGCCCATCGCCAATGGTCGATACATTTGTCTGATCACCCAACCCTAAAATTAACTAATAATACACTAACACTAGAACTGCAAGCAGTTATCAACTGGTTCCAAGCCCCACCCAGCTACTCCACCCCTGGCCCCGCCCCTCCCCATACTCTCTCCTCCCTGCATCACTGATTCCCTTCCCACATCAATTAAGAAGTAATTCTCAGTACATACTCCTGTAAACTGCATCACTGACTACATCGACTTCAGTGTGGACAACACTGTGCCCCTTGCAAAGGTACAGCGTTTCTCCAATAACCAGCCCTGGATCAACACTTAGTAAAAGTCACTCTTCAAGGTGCAGAACGGCCTATAGATCAGGAAAGAAAGAGGAGCTAAGAGCTTTGCAGAAGAAACTTAGAAGGAAGATCAGGAATGGATAAAACATATTCAGGAAGAAGATCAACATCAGTGGAGTCAGGAATACCCCCCCCCCCCAGACTGTAGGTGGTGACAGTATGTGGGTGAATGATCTGAAGTCTCGCCTTTGTTGTCTTTATGACTCCCTACCTTTAAACTTACACCTCACACACACACACAAACCTCAGAGGACTCCATTCTTAGGACCTCCTATCACAACCCTGTCAGAGTGCAAGAGGCTGCAGGTCACTTAATACCAGTCTGAAATCAGGTAAAGAATTATATCAAATACATATTTCATCTATAACATTACCAGAATATTCACAGATGGTCATAGCTACATGGGAAATGATATACTTGTAAATCCATGTCTCTAGATGCTTTTTCAAACAAAAATCATATATTGCCTGTAAAAACTGTCCCTGTGTAACACATGATCAAGCCTCCATGCTATGACTTGTGCCTCCAGGTTGTTTTGTTATCAAATCATACCAATAAAGCATTTTAGTCCTACTGTTTGTTGCATAGAGAGAAAGCAAATGTTAGATTTCCATGAGAGGAGGGCATTTTACATTATTTATTATTCAACAATAACCAGCCTGGGCCTCTCCTCACTTTCCTCCTGCTGCTCCCTTTGCCATGCTTTTATATCTGTTTTAAGTGTTTTTTAAATCCTGCTAGATCCTGCAGCCATGTTTTAGTAAAACACATGATATTCTGACTGGGTCCTCATCAGCACCTATAATTTGTCCATCATATTTACAGAAATATGTTCATTATGATGGATGGAAGTAATGGTTTAAACTCCCTCATCCTCTCACTCCACTTCCATCCATGTCTCTTTGTCTTTAACTCGTTTGGGAATTGGGGTCACAGGTTGGGTTTTATTTGAGCTTTTGAGACGTCAATTAGCTGCTCCCTCTTGTAAACAAGTCTGTTGTTGCTATGGTTACGCATCATCACAAGTGGCCACCAGGAAGACAATTTGCTGCAAACGTCCTCTAGGTAGCACATTACAACCTGTATAAAACCACTTTAAAAAGCATTCCTTACAATCAGAAAAATGAAAAACAAAATAAAATCACTGGCTTCACAAGAGCTACTAAAATAAGAACATGTGATATAATATAAGTGTAATAAGATGCTGAGAAGCAGAGACGATAACATTTCTCTTACACATGTCCTCTTAATGATTTAAGCCCTGGATTAGAACTCAGCCACATGTTCATTACATCAGTACTCGGGTCCTGCTTGATATTACAACCAGACAGATGACATGCAGCTCTAATGGCACGGCTGTGAGAGTGTGTATGTGTGTGTGATTGCATGCCAGTGTGACAATGACTCAAGGGGCATGACAGACTGAATGTCATGGCTAACATTTTTTCCTTCTTTTCATGTATCTGACCTTATTCTCAGTCTCCTTCCTACATATCCTCTGGCTACTTCTATTTTTAACATTTCCTTTACTTGATCAGACACCTGATCAAACTCTTAAATACTCAACTAACACTCACAAGTCTGCATCAGGCACCTCTTGTGTCTTACAGCTACTTTTTCTTTTGCTGTGAAGAGCTAAACTTGGTAAAATAAACTTCTACTTAGTTACTTTCACCTAACTGCTTGTTTTACACCATTTATTTACCTCCATAATACATCCTGTCAATTTGTCACAGCAAAAGGAGCAACCTGGTGAAGTCCTGCTGTTGCAGAGCTAACAGCCAGGCTGAAGACCTTGATCTGTTTCATTAGCATCCCCTTATCAAGGCTAAATGCAGTTAGCACTAACAGTCGGAGCGAGTCACCAGCAGCTCTCGTCTGAAGAGGCTGATCAAAGCCAGTAATTTGATGATGAGTAAAAGCTTGCTCACCTCTGTGATAGCTCACGACCGAGTGGAGTGACTCTACTGAGTCTTTTGTTTTGTTTAAAGCTTGTATGTGGTCTGTTTCTTTCATTTTCTGGTAAAATCATTGTTTAATTTCTTATGATATGGTGGCGCAGTTGTTAGCACTGTTGCGTCGCAGCAGGAAGGTCATGAGTTTGAATCCCAGCTGTGGCCTTTCTGCGTGGAGTTAGCATGTTCTCCCAATGCATGCGTAGTAGGGGTGTAACGAGACCCAAACTCACGAGACGAGACAAGAGGAGAATTGAATTCGCGAGACGAGATATTGAGTTCACGAGACGAGACGAGATTTAATAATAGTTTCAAGAAAACTTCAAAGATCAAATTTAAGCAACAAAAAACACTTTTATTCCAGACTTTTAGAAGTTTTTCCACAAACTCAACTGATGTCTTTCTTTTTCTGATTTCTTGAATCTTATCAGTAGGGGTGTAAGATGAGATTTTAATCACATTTTCAAGAATTTTTCAAAGCTCAAACCATTGCTGAAAATGTTTTTTTTTCCTGTCTCTCGCCTCCTCTTCTGTCTCACCAAAGAAAACATTTTGATTTCAGCTGAAGAGGAGAGGTATGAACTGTTTAGCCATGATATTAAACCTACACCTAAAAACAACAGCCAGTATCCATTTAATATAGTATAACTATGTTTTTAGACAGTAAAAACTACAGGGCTCTAAACTGACCTTAAAAAGTGCAGAGGACATGTCCCCCATCATGTCCATGTGTCTCTCAGTGATCTTTCAGTCCTTTACTTCTCTCACCTCTCTGTCATTCTCTCACCTCTCTGTTATTCTGTCTGTTTTCTCCCTATTTTCTTTTCTCTTCTTGTTGAAAAATAGAATCAGTTCAGTTAAACTTCACTAAATCCTTAAAGGATTTGAACATTAATGGAAAATAAATGCAAAGCTAAGAAAAGCTTTTCTTTTTAGATAATAAAACTGTGTTTAACAGTGATAATACAGAGTTTCATATAGTTTTCAGATGCACACACCTGTCTCTGTCTCCTTGTCTCCTCTCTCCTCCTCGTGTCTGTCTGTCCTTTCATTCAGGCAGTAGGTGTAACAGGGTAGGAATCCACGTCTTTCTGCTCTGAGACACACATCGTGCTCCCAGCTGTTCTTTCACTATTTCCACGTTCCAGGCAGCGTTTCTCTACCAGGGCAGCTGATTTTCTGAGCGCTGCATTTACAATGATATGAACGGCAGCCTCATCAGCTGATAGTAAGTTTCACTTTCGCTTTAGGAACGACTTTCACTCGTGTGCCCAAATGCAAATAATTACATAATCCGGTCATGAGGGCTCGCGAGATCGAACTTATCTCAATGAGAAATATCGTGGCGTTTTAATATCGCGAGATCTCGTTACTGCCCTACTGCGTAGGTTTCCTCTGGGTACTCTGGTTTCCCCCACAGATCACAACATGCCTGATAGCGTGATTGCTAATTGTATGACGTCGCTTTGGATAAAAGCGACTAATAAATGAATAAACATATTATTGGTATTTGTACTTAAATCCTCCATCCTTCATCCTTAAATCCTCCATCCGGGGCGGCACTAGCTCAGTTGGGAGAGTGGCCGGTCTGGTAACCGGAGGGTCACGGGTTCGATCCCCAGCTCTGGCTGGGTTAGATTGTCGTTGCGTCCTTGGGCAAGACACTTCACCCACCTTGCCTGTGTGAATGTGAGTGTGACTGTGTGTGAATGTTGGTGGTGGTCAGAAGGGCCGATGGCGCAGAATGGCAGCCTTGCTTCTGTCAGTCTGCCCCAGGGCAGCTGTGGCTACAGACGTTAGTCGTAGTTTACCACCACCAGTGAGAATGACTGTGTGAATGAATAATGCAACTCTGTAAAGCATCTTTGAGTGACCTAGAAAAGCGCTATATAAAACTGATGCATTATTATTATTATTATCCTTTAATCACTGTCTTATAACCAGGGGTTCACACAAGTTTTCACTACTGAGTGAGTTTTAAAGACTTTTTTCCTCACAATGCTAGTTGTTACCATTCACTTAGAGTTTTTTACGCTAAGCTAAAGCTAAAGGAGTACTGCTGGATCAGGAAAACGGCTGGGCTGTTTTCAAATTGTCTACACCCACTGATCTAACTATGAGGAATATGGCAATAGACAAAAACATCACTTTCTGGTGGAGTGTCCTTTTAAGGCTGTAGATATCGAATATTTCAATAACTGACTTTTTAAAAATAAATTAAACCATTGAATAATAACATTTTTAAACCTTTACATGCCACATCAGTGTTTTTCATCCTTTCCTCCCCAGAAGTCTGACTTTTATTTTCATTATAAACTACAACCAGTCTTTACCATATTGATGACATCATGAAGTGAATGGCAGAAACAATGATTCATCTAGTCCTAATTATTTAAATCACTCCTATTATCATGTTTCACTTTCATTTTTGTATTCCCTGTTTTTCCATCGTTCCCAGAAATATTTAATGTGATTCCACCTGCTGCTATGGTTAATTAGCACTCACCAGTTGCAGCAGCAGCAACTTCATATTGACGAATGGTTCATGAGTGAAATTCTCAGAGGCCGGGATTAATGGCTTCCGCTTGACTAGCGTATGCTAAGTGCCTACTTGTTTTCACATGCAAGCTGTTGAGTAGGAAAACTCTGTGCACATGGTAATGTTTTCTGAGCCACACCTCTATTGTCCTTCGTCTGAGTTACTCAACAGTGTAAATTAATTGTATTAGCCGTTTTTATGACACTTGAAAGGTGTTTCATTGTCATATTTACATTTCTAAACATTGTCCAGCGTTGAAGGGAAAACTGCACAGCTCTAAACTCTATTTAGCTCCGACGTGCAGTGAATTATTCAAAGCAGACTTCTTGTGATTGTCTGTAAACTGAATGTTTGCAGAAGAAGGGAGATGAAAGCCTGGCACGGCTCCATACAACAGGTGTACGCTGGTCTGTGGGGAACCTGAAGACCTGGGGCCAAGGCGGAGCTCTGCAAGAGATGGATTAAGAAGGAAAACACATTTATGCCAAGGCATACGGAAATGTGTGCATGCACACTGAAAAGCTCATTTCTCCACAACAGAATGTCGGATAATAAATTTCTCAAAATTCACCCAAACCACAAACACATCACATGAATATTTCTATAAAAATAAAGTCATACTTCCATAACCACATTTTTACTTAGACTATTAAAAAATAATTAGACCAGTTTGGTTTTTGTCCAGATTTTGGTTGTAAATATCACAGTCTTAACTTCATTTTATATCAGTTTATTCTAAAGTGATTTCTCAAAGCAACAAATCCAGATCAGTTCAGGTCCAGATTCAGGACAACTGATTGCTGCATCTGGATCAGCTTAAGAACATCCTGATCATAAAGAATAGCAGTAATCAAGTCAGGAAGTAATGTTTCTAATTCTAGTAAAATTACAAATGTGGAAGGAGGCAGTAAGTCGGACCTGTTCCCTGTGAGGGTTGGACTCCGCCAGGGCTGTCCTTTGTCACCGGTCCTGTTCATAACCTTTATGGACAGGATTTGTAGGCGCAGCCGTGGTGTGGAGGGTGTCGAGTTTGGTGACAGGAGAATCTCGTCTCTGCTTTTTGCAGATGATGTGGTCCTCCTAGCTTTATCAGGCTCTGACCTACAGCTCTTGCTGGGGAGGTTCGCAGCCGAGTGTGAAGCGGCTGGGATGAGGATCAGCACCTCCAAGTCTGAGGCCATGGTTCTTGGTCGGAAAAGGGTGGATTGCCAACTCCGGGTCGGGAGAGAGATCCTGCCTCAAGTGGAGGAGTTCAAGTATCTCGGGGTCTTGTTCACGAGTGAGGGAAGGAGGGAGCGGGAGATCGACAGGCGGATTGGGGCAGCGTCTGCAGTGATGCGGACGCTGAACTGGTCTGTTGTGGTGAAGAAGGAGCTGAGCCGGAAAGCAAGGCTCTCGATTTACCGGTCGATCTACCTCCCAA
>SSNR01000053.1:2470969-2504394 GCA_006937965.1 Callopanchax toddi | reverse complement strand
GAGCTCGAACATCCGGGAGAGACTCGGAGTAGAACCGCTGCTCCTCCATGTCGAAAGGAGCCAGTTGAGGTGGTTTGGGCATCTTGTTAGGATGCCCCCTGGACGCCTCCCCAGGGAGGTGTTTCAGGCATGTCCTGCCGGCAGGAGGCCCCCGGGTCGACCCAGGACACGCTGGAGAAAATATATCTCTGGTTTGGCCCTGGAGCGCCTTGGGATCCTGCCGGAGGAGCTGGTAGAAGTGGCTGGGGAGAAGACCATCTGGAGCTCCCTAATTGGGATGCTGCCCCCGCGACCCGGACCCGGATAAGCGGAAGAAGACGAGACGAGACGAGAAGGAGGCGGTCCTAGTAACATGTTTTATCTGAGAGTTAAAGGTCAGGTCCTGGTCCAGAGTAAGACCAAGGTTCCTTACATCAGTACTGGAGGCCAGGTTAATCCATCCAGCGTGACGAATCACTATGTAGTTTATTTCTAAGGAGCTCAGGTTCAAAATGCATAGCCTTTGTCCTATGAAGCTAATAATGAACATTTTGTTTCATATGAATGAGTAAACATGCTCTCTGTTGTTGTCTTTAACTGTAAAACAATCAATATTTATCTCATATGAGAAAACAAAAATAAATGGGACACTTTACAGTATAGATGTAGCCAAAGGAGCAGAGCTATGTCAACATTCCCCACGGGGTGATGTGAAAGGAAGTGGGTCGATCGTGGCTCACATGACCGTTGAGTTATTCTGAGAGTTGCACAAGGAGCTGAGTCTGGCTGTGTGACAGTGGAGAACAGTTCTACCATCTTTGTTACAGATTAACCAAAAGGAAAGACGTTGACTGTGTTTCTGACCAAAGAAAAAATATATAACCTAATGCAAAAAATATAGTAAACTGCTAAAAGTTTGGGGTTTTTTTACATCTAGATTGTAGGTGCTGATTAAGTCCACCACGTCATCCCCCCATCTCATACTTATTGTCTGACATTTCCATCCAATGGGACAAAAGCGATTAGCATTTCTCACCCAGGCACTTAATCATCATGTTTACCCAAAACCCATCATTGCATATTATGGGATGGTATTAATTTGCATACATTGATTTTGTCTCTATTTATTTTATTTTTTTTGCAGTTTCTGAATATTTCCACCAATGTTTTGTTTGTGTACCAGTAATTTTTTTAATAAATAAAAAAACAACACTTGTTTAAAAACAGCTTGTGCTTTATTATTTTGGACCAACCAACATACAACTGGTCCAAATCTGGTTATCTTCATTTATGGTGACTGTTTAGGGATTACAAGTAAATTATAGGAGTTTAGATCTCTTTAGACGCATCGTTGGAAAAACCTCCCTAATTATCTAAATGTAGGCATTAGCCAATGTAGATAATATACATGTACACAATGCAGGCTGAGAGATCTCCCATATGGGGGAAAAAATTCCACATGAATTTAAGATGTTTCTTAAATGTGAGCCCACTTGGAAAAACGTGACTACATGGGATCAAATGAATATATTAAAATGTTCTAAAATCACTTCAAAGACATGCAGAACAATTGTTTTACTCGTTAATTTCAGTTGCTCTGCTGAATGCAAACAGCAGCACATTAGTAAAAACTAATTGTTAGAAGAAAATCTGCAAACCCCCACAGAGAAATGTCCTCCCCCAGATTCTGAAATGTTGATCAATTTCAATATAGTACTATCATAGTAATAATATCAGAGGTGTCGTAGGGCCACTCAACTATAATAGTGTGGAAATGATGAGATTAATGTTGAAATGTTAGAGGGGAAATCAAGGTATTGGTACACCAACTCTAATGTCTTGTTGTACAGTGTGTACAGCAGTACAATTTTAATTAGAACCTAAGTAGGCTGCATGGTGGTGCAGTTGCTAGCATGTTTGCCTCACAGCAAGAAGGTTGCAGGTTGCTTCCTAGCTGTTTCCTCTCTGCGTGAAGTTAGCATGTGCTCTTCATGCATTCGTGGGTTTCGTTAGGATACTCCAGTGTCTTCCCATGAACTAAAAACATGCATGTTATGTTAGGTAGTAACTCTAAACTACCCCTAGGTGTGAGTGAGAGTGTGAATGGTTGCAAGTCTTGTTTGTCTCTATGTGGCCCTGAAATAGACTGGAGACCGGTCCAGGGTGTCCCCTGGCTCTCGCCCTGGGATGCTGGAGATAGACACCAGTTCCCCACAACCCTTACTGACTGGATGGATGGATGGATGGATGGATGGATGGATGGATGGATGGATGGATGGATGGATGGATGGATGGATGGATGGATGGACCTTTCAAATTAAATGTTCTATTGTCTGTTTATATGATGCATTATATGTGTCCAAACTTTCCAAAATTGCCAAATTTGAGCCAAATGGATACATTAAACCTGCAATATTTTAGTAGAAAGTCTTACCTCAGTGTCTCATACCAAGATGTTTTATTCAGAAGAAGAAAAGACCCAAAAAAGAAATATTTTTGTGTTTCTTTGTCTTGAGATAAAAGTGGAAATATTGTGGGGAAAAAGCAGCAGTACAGTGAAGAGGTGACACCTGGTGTGCTGCTGGACCTTTTTCTGTTTCTAACCAGGGGAAATATGTGATGTGTTTTTTTTTTAAACTTTATAGTAACAACATGGGGCATCTTCATGAATCAGGTTGAGGTCTTTTCTCCTGCAGCAGCATCCACTGAGGCACTCAAAGAACTTGTGTCTGTCCTTCACAATAAGAGTCTCAAGCATTTCCTTGAAATACCATGATTCAAAATGATTATTTAAAATTTAAGCAGCGTATTTTTATTACATTTCAGATGTTGTCAGTTAAACTTCTGTTATATTGATCTGGTCAGTTCAGTATCAGAGGGGGTTGTTAATCAGTGTCAGCTGTTTTGGTGTTAATGATGATAATAATCAGTCCCTCCAGGAAGTTGTGGGGATTTTTTGTGATTGTTGCGATCTAAAATGACTGATTTCGCGGCACATTTTTCTAAAAGTTGCGGTCAAAGTTGCGATTTTTTTTTCAATCATTTTTTAAATTTCTTTAAGGTTTTATTTAGTTTATATGCACACACAGTTAACCTCTTTACACACACACACTGTATGCGCTGTTTCATGATAAAATAAAGACTACAAGATGATGTAATCTTCATGACAGAACAGCTGACAGCCTGTCTCAGCGTCACTCGGAGGTTACAGCGTGAGCGGCTTTACTTTCACTTTCAGCGATCCACCTCAAAGGTTCACTAATTCAGCAGAATAAGTTTAGAAAAGACAAGCGGTTCCTCGTGTACACTGAATACAAACGTCACGTGGTTAATCGCGTGTTTAAGAAATAAACAACGTTCAAAGGAATTCATGTTAACGCTGACGGTCCGATTTAATTAAAATATTTTTCACAGAATAGCAAATCCGCCGACTCAGCACACAGTTTAGGACACAGATCAGTTCTTTTTAAATCTAGTTTCTCACATTGTCCAAATACAGACATTAAACAGAACTCACCTCGTCTCTCTCAGCACTCCTATCAGACCCCAGCCCGTCTCTGCTCCTCTTTTCAGCTAATCTCCTCCATGTTTTGCGGTCAAAAAGTTTTTGTCAAGCGACGATTTTCATGTATAATCCACCACGACGTGTTTGGTTCAGAACAGCTTTCCACCACTCTGGTGTAATACTTTAGGAAATTGATTTGCTCGTATTTTAGCCGTAATATCTTATGGAAACCGACTGGGGTTTAGCGGCTCTGAGCTCAAAAATCGGAAGCAAACACAGCTGGAGGCAACGGGATTGGTCAAAACTTATCCGAGTGGCTCTGATTGGTCAAAGAAGATGACGAAATCCGACAAAAACAAAGATGATTGGTCAAATTTGCGGAAAAGTTGAGGTGATTGGTGAAAATTGCAAGGCTGCAACAAAGTTGCGGCAAATGGTTGAATTTGCGTTAATAGTTGCGATCGCAACATCGCAACTTTCTGGAGGGTCTGAATAATGATGCAACTAAGGGGCAACAATGAGACAAAAACAGGAATGGTTTGGCAGGACACTGCTTTTCCTCCTCATCTTGTTTTTTTTTGGACTGCCTTTCACTAGTTTTGTATATGACTAGGGTCAGTGTCACTACTGATAGAATGTGGAGACACATGAATCCTACAGGGGTTAGACAGGTAGTCCAACTCCACCAGGATGACACATCAATACATACAGTATATGTGCCATTGCCAGAAGGTTTGAGCATGGAGGAAATTCTAGGAGATAGACAGTTACTCTAGGCGAGCTGGACAGGACTGTCAGAGGTGCTTAGCCCATCAGCAGGACCTAGATCTATATCCTTGTGCAGGAGGAACAGGATGAGTCCTGCCAGGGCCCTACAAAGTGACCTCCAGGAGAGGGGGCACTAGTGTGATTGTCACTGTCCAAACCATTAGAAACAGACTTCCTAATGGTGGTCGTGATGGTTCGATGTTTGTCCTGTGCTCACTGCCTGTCACCGTAGAGCTCCACTGGCATTTTGCAGAGAACACCAGAACGATCAGGTCGAGCTCTGGAGCCCTGAGCTTTTCATAGGTGAGATCAGGTTGATGTTCAGGTGACAGACGTTAAAGGGTCTGGAGAAGCTGTGGAACATTATGCTGCTGATACATTGTTCAGCATGCCAGATCCATGGAGGAACATACAGACCTGTACAGGACTGAACCCTGACTCTCATCTGGTATCAGGATGAAACCTTTAGACCCATTGTTAGACCTTCACTGGTGCAATCTGCAGCAGCGTCTCTCCTGATCTGACTAGCCATAAGTATTGCTCCGGTGAGAAGATTATTTCCTGTTTCTATAGACTCCACCCACTTTAAGTGATGTCATCACTAGGTGTGGTCCTTATTTTACATAAATATCTGATAGAACGCCACTTTAAAATGACCTACATATCCTTTTAAAGCTCTTCTGTACCAATAAAAACATCACCAAAGGAGAATGGCCTTAATGTTAAAGTGCCTGTGACTCCATATTTAAATCACTTTATATTAAACAGGTGTAATCTTTGATGCCTCTAGATCAGCGTTGCACCATTATAACTCAAAATACGCTGTAATTATTTCCTAACGAGCAACTCAGAGATCAGAAGAAAGCGCCGCCTTCCGGTTCTGCTGGGTTTCTCCTTATTTGGCAGCCTGACACTTCTGCTGCAGCAGGGGGCAGTGCCGTCGCGTGAAAGAGAAACGAAACTGAAACTAAACACTACACGGTCTATGGGCAATGGCGGCGGCACTGCCTCGCTCCAGTTGTCGTGAACGTGCATGTGGGAGGAGAATTTACCATATAAGCAAGTCCGGATCACTATGACCTCATAGCGGGCTGGAGTGAAAAAAACTGTTTGAAACCTGGGTCTGAAATCTTGAAGAGCTTCTCACTGGCTGGACTAGGAGACAGATGGACACCGTTTTTTGCTCTTTCTGGCAGGTTTAAGGTGAGAACTCAACGTTGCAACATGATAGATAAGTCAGAAAACATGGAAACCGATGTCATGGGACCTTTAATGTCTTTCATATTTTCACACTCATGCCTGCCTCCTCTCACTTCCTGGATCCATCTCTTATTGAAGCTGAGTTCTGCCCCTGTGAGATCACGGTTTCACTGCCTCTCTCGCTGCTCTTCTTTTTTCCCCTCCCGTGCTTGTACACCAGCTTCAGTGCTCTTGTCACATTGAAGCGACGCAGGATAGCAAAAGAGAACACGAGCAGACTGGAGCCTTGCTTTAATTGTAGAATGTTCAGGGTTGAAATTAAATCTCACTCAAGATTTAATGGCTGGGTCGAGCCCCGGGGTCAAGATGCGATTGACTTTGCAGCACTCAGCTCTGAATCCCATTTGATTTATTAAGATGTGTGTGTGTGTTTGCAAATGGATGTCGGTAGCATTTGTGTGCAGTGAAAGGGTGTGATCTCAGATATGTAATGAGTATGTGTAAAACCACATGTGTGTGATAGTACTTCTGAAGTTCATTACCTGGTTTGAGTAAAATGACAGCAACCAGTTCATTGTTTTTGCCAACTTTTTTACTACAAATCTAAATTAATAATCAAACTGTAGCCATTTTATTTCCTTCAGCCAATGTATCTGTTCAGTTCAGTTCCTTTTTATCAACACTCAGTATTTTCTCATCTAAAACGGAAGTGAAGAGTCTTTTTTTTAACATGTCAAAGTATACCCTACAAGAAACACTGTAGTAGCACACTAAAGGGAAATGTGTGACCAATATAACCTTCTGCCCATTAGGGTTCAAGAATTTTCTCAGTAAAACTTATAGTTTTTCAAACAAAAACAGCTTCTTTCTGACTCAGGTTCTACTGACAACAAGCCTGTGTTCATGTGTGATTGTGCATTTGTTATATTTTTGTGCAGTTACCATGGTGACCCTAGTGAGTCATTGTTGGTTAACTTGGTGACATTTATAAGTCACTGTTGGTTACCTTGGTTACCCTAATTAGTCACTGTTGGTTACCGTAGTGACACTAATGAGTCACTTTTGGTTACCATGGTGACCCTAATGAGTCACTGTTTGATACCTTGGTGACCGTAATGAGTCACCGTTGGTTACCATAGTGACACTAATGAGTCAATGTTGGTTACCTTGTTTACCCTAATTAGTAACTGTTGGTTACCATGGTGAACCTAATGAGTCACCATTGGTTACCATAGTGACACTAATGTGTCACTGTTGGTTACCTTGGTGACATTTATGAGTCACTGTTAGTTACCATGGTGACCCAAATGAGTCACTGCTGGTTACTATGGTGACCCTAATGAGTCACTGTTGGTTACCTTTGTGACCCTAATGTGTCACTGTTGGTTACCATGGTGACCCAAGTGAATCACTATGGATCACCATGGTAACCCTAATACGTCACTGTTGGTAACCTTGGTGATCCTAGTGAGTCACTGCTGGTTACCTTGATGACTCTAATGATTTGTTGATGGTTACCATGGTTACTCTAATGGGTCACTTTTCTTTACCATGGTGACCCTAATGAGTCACTGCTGGTTACCATGGTGACTCTAATGAGTCACTGCTGGTTACCATGGTGACTCTAATGAGTCACTGTTGGTAACCATGGTCATCCTAATGAACTACAGGTGGTTACCAGAACGAGGAATCACTTTTTGCCAGGCCACAGTTGTAAATAAGAACTGTGTTCCCAATCAGTTTTGCCAAGTTAAATATAGGTTAAAAAACCCCACCAAGGAGTCAGTCTTGCTTACCATGGTCACTCTGATGAGTCAGTGTCGGTTACCATGCTGACTCTAATGAATCACTTCTGGTTTCTGTGGTGACCCAGGCGAACCAGTGATCAGTTAATCACTCACTGTCACAACTTTATCATTCATTTCATCATGGTTTCTACACAGATTTCATGGTTCATTTATCAAAATATAGACATTTTGAATATTTTTTACAATAGTAAGTTGCGACTTACTATTGGGATTCATAAAATAAACTGAACATAGTTTAAGTATGTGGAAAGTTTTGTAATATGGCATGTAACGTCTCAGATAAAGGCATACTATGGGAAAAGCAGAGAAAAAAACAAGAAATAAATCAATATCATGTCAAATCAGACAAAACTATCAGAGTATTTCCTGGTCAACTTATTATTGAGTATCTTATATTTTAATAGACACATGATTTTGTATTGCTGAAATTGAATCACTAGTAGGATGTTTATTTGATACTTGTTATTTATGGGTTTTTGTCTCCTCTTACAGGTCACGAGCTGCCACTATGATCATGGAACCAACACCAGCATAAATCTCTACACTCCATCAGGTTTTGGAGAAGAGGAGGTTTATGGTGAAATGATGAACTCATTGTATACTCCAACGAACACCGGAAAGCTCTGAGACCTGTCACCTTCAAAGCGGCTGCCCTTTGCACTCTTTTTTTCTGCTTGTACTCCTCAAAAAGGACCACAATTTCCTCCCCCACCAAGCTTTTGAAAACGGCTCAGATTTACTGGAGATTGCACGGAAATTTGGATTCCAGAGATTCTATTTCTGGTTCAATATAACCCAAAAGGCTTTAAAAGAAAACAGTGTTAAAATCACTATTTTCCTCCTCTTTTTACTCTCCTGCTATTCCTCAGTCCCACAGGCCCTGACTGATGGAGAGACGGAGGAGGGAGTCAGGATAAGGACAAGAATCAAAGCATCGAGGGGCAGAAGGAGAAAACGTCTTATTGGCTTGGATAATAATTGGAGTTAGGCTTCTGTGAGGACTGCGCTCTGATATTTCTTTTTAATTCCAGTTCTGTGATAGAGAAAGAAAAATCTTGTTTAATCCACAGTAAAGCTAGCCCTTAGCTCTGTGGTCAATTAGCCAGTCAAGGAGAAACCGTAAACTATAGAGCGTTGAGCATGACAAGGGGGTTAAGATTCCCGTGTTGGCTTTTGGCCCTGTTCAGCATGCTCAGCACAGTGAAGATGTTGGAATTCGGTGGAGCGCCGGGCCAGTACACTCGCTACGGACGCTGGGAAGCTGGATCAGTGGGCGAACTGAGCTTCAGTCTGAAAACCAACATCAGCCAAGCCTTGGTACTCTACCTGGACGACGGTGGGAACTGTGACTTCCTGGAACTACTGATTGCTGGTGGACGACTACAGTTACGCTTTGCCATCCACTGTGCCGAGCCGGCCATCTTACACATGGAGACACGAGTGAATGATGACCGCTGGCACATGGTTTTGCTTACCCGGAATTTTCGCGAGACCCTGCTGATGGTGGACGGGGAGACGAAAGTGGCTGAGGTCAAGTCGAAGAGGAAGGAAATGGCGGTGGTGAGCGATCTGTTCGTGGGTGGAATCCCGCCTGATGTGCGCCTCTCTGCTCTGACTTCCAGCACTGTGAAGTACGAGCCTCCCTTCCAAGGTTTGATCTCTAACCTGAAGGTGGGAGAGATGCCTCCAACTTTGTTAAACAGCCAGGGCATTCAAAGTGATCTGGAGTACCTCTGCACCAAGCAGAACCCATGCTTCAATGGAGGGTTCTGTTCTATTCAGTATGGAGAAGTTCACTGTGATTGTACCCACACCCACTACAAGGGGAAGTACTGCAAGGAAGGTAAGGACATGTCTCACTGTGGCTGTTTTTGTTTAAATTATGCTGATTGTGTGCATGCGTCTCTTCTTAACCTGGAGACTTGATTGATTGTTTTTATCCAGGTTTGTTTGAACAACTTCAATGATGTATATCATATATCATATATCATAAATATGTTTATGCATACAGGCTCAGATACATACACCCCATTGATATTTGGTAAATATGCCTTACAAAGTTGCACCTCAACTTTCTTGTAGACGTTAAAACGTTCCAGGCATCAGTCTTGCTGATGTTTGATCACATTTCTTGTGAGAATTAAAACAGTTCCTTTAAATTGTTTGGTTTCTTGGCACAGCCTTGGCTTTTAATCACAGTTCATAATATCTTCTATCTGGTTGAGGTTGCGTCTTTGGCCAATGCAGAAGCTTTTTGTTATCCTGTTTTATTCAATCAGAAACCAGTTCTGATGTGTGTCAGAGATCAGTGTCCTGTTGGAACACCCAACTGTGCCCAAGTTTCAATTGTCGAGCCGATGATTTCAGGTGGAGTTGAGTAATTTGGAAGTAGTTTTTCTTAATTGCACCAGTTTTGCAGCATGATGCAACCAATACTATGCTTAACAGTTGGTTCTGTGTTTTTTAGTTTTTAGAGCTCCACCTTGAGTCATCCAAACTCATTTCTTGTCATTGTAATAGAAAACCTTGATGTTTGTCTCGTTCTTCTTGTCCATATGGATGATTCAGTAAAGCTAGGATGAGTCTCTTTTGGAGCAGGATCTTCTTTCTTGGTCCTCTCTCTCCATGGTGATGTAAAACCAGTTAGTTCAAGGTGGGTTTGGAACTTTGTGGGTTGTCTCAAAACATCTGAACCATTTTCCTTTTATCTGAGGGGGATAGATAAATGTTGATCATCCCAATAAGCCCTGTCAATCATAACCGCTAAGAGGAAGTTTAGTTCAAAGACTTTCTAGAACAGGGGTAAGGAACCCTGGTCCTGGAGAGCCACAGTCCTGCTTGTTTTTCTATCTTTGTTGTTCCTGCTGTTGATTCCCTGGATCAGGTGTGTTCAGCCAATCAGAAGCTGAAGTTGGAAAACAAGCAGGACTGTGGCTCTCCAGGACCAGGGTTCCCTACCCCTGTTCTTGAACCTTCAGCACCAGTTATTAAAAGATTTAGGTGAATGCATATTTATATGTGAGTTTGCATGTATCATTTTAAACCTGTTTGGAAAGGAGAAAACACACAATAAATTCAAATTATACACTCAATGTGTGTCTTTAAAAAGCTTTGAAGTTGGCTGTAGCCGCTGTTGACTTTGTTGCTCTTCTTGTGCAGTGGTTGATGTGCATTTCTAAGTATCAAATTCAAATTTCTGGTGGTCAGCTATAGAGCGATTGTTGAGTCCTTTGTTATGGTGTGGACAAAGACCTGAACTCTATAAGTAAAACACAAATAAATGGTTGGCTAGCACCACTGATCCTAAAACTGGAGGGAAAAAAGGCAAAAATAGACAAATATTTAGTTTGAGCAAATATGAAGATTTAATTCACCCTTTTAACATAAATTATCTGAAAACAGAAATGAAAACAACCTAATTTAATCCATTAATCTAAGTGTGCCTCTGCATTCCAGAATCATTCTAATGATTCATTTAGTCATTTTTTAAATTATTCAAACAGTGATTTAAAATCATTTATAGGAAGCAATTTAGCTGAATTTCAGCAATAGAAGCTATTTTCTCAGCAGTTTTATTCAAGTAGATGTTTTTAGGAATGTTGCAGCTGCAGGTTATCACAACACCATCTGGAGGTTTTAATGTGGAGCTCTGATAAATGCTGTGAGATTGGTGTGACAACACACAGCATGGGAGTATTATATGTACACATGCAGGCCTTTGGTTTCTATTAGTCTGATTCACCCCATTCTAAATGTATAAGAACATAAACCTCAAGTATTTTGACTGTTAGAGTAAATCTCAGCTAGGGTTGGTGTCAGAGAGTAGAACAAAACACGACAAGGACGACATGTTTAAATAAAAGAAATGAAAAAGATAAAGTTTTTCATCTTCTGCAGTTTGCATTAATATAAAAAGCTACTTGTTTCTATGGATACTCTGTTGTTTATATTTTAGTAAAAATGTAAATTGTTTTTATTCAGGCAGCTGATTGGTTTTCATTATAGATGTGTTTAACAAAGACAGTTTATATTGTTTGACTTATGCTTAGAAGAAATTAAAAATATTTGTGAGACCAGCCAATTTCACACTTTATAAAGAAATATATCTCAAAAGGTTTTGATTCACAATAGTAGTTTTGTTAATAATAATGTTCTATTTATTATTATTTGTTCTGTAATTTAGTTTTTTTCTTATGCTTTTTAGTCCAAATAAAGACATAAGATCAAAAAACAGAGAATTATTTAACTTTTATGCAGAAACACTTTCATCTCTCCTCCCTGTGAGACTTTGCAGTGATGCTACAGAAGTTCTGGTTGGATTTAATGTAAAAACATCAAATCCTCCAAATGTTTTTACAAATATAGTTCTGCTTTGAACAGAAAGTAAAAAAAAAACTTCTGAAATATTTTATCATTTCTGGATGATCTACTGATCCTGCATGTTTGGTTCTGGATATTTTCAGAACATGGGCATTTGATTTTTATTAATAATGTCACTATGTCTAAATAATAATATTATATATATATGGAGAGAGAGAGAGAGAGAAGGTAATAATCCTCATACTCCTATTGTATTGATTTAAAGATCCCATATTCTGGACTTTCTATCCTCTTTGAAACATTTTTTTTTACATCTCAGTAACATGTTAAAGCTCTGCATTGGTCAAAGTGACCCTTGCTTTAAGTCAGCTGTTTTTCTCCTACCCCCTCATTCAACCTCCTAAAGCTAAACTTTCCTTTCAAGTGGGCGGGGCAGCTGGGGAGCAGAGCTTCTCTAAGCCCCGCCCATCTCTCTTCTCTGTGTGTTTGTGAGACATCAGTGGGTCTTTAGGGTCTCAGATGAAGGGAGTAAAAAAAGACTTTTGCGCTTCACCATGACTGTTTGCTAACGTTTGTGAGGATGAGCGCTCCTGTGGTTTATAAAGGGTGGGCTCAGGTAGACAAAGCTGCTCGTGATTGGCTCTGTCCTCTAGAGAGGAGTGGTCTTTTCCCTTCTTGATGTCAGCAGGAGAAAGGTTTAGAAACCACCCGTTTTAGCATTAGCTCAAAACACATTTCCCAGAAATGAGAATCAGGAAGTGAAAATGGTGAAAATATTAGAAGACTTTTGGGTCTCAGACATAGTCTTTGGGACTGATATGACTGTTAGAAGATCTTTAGAAAGTGAACTTTGCAGAATATGGGACCTTTAAGACTTTGCATTGATGCTAAGCTAAACTCTGATTGGATTTATTTAAACCCTTAAATCCTCTGAATGTTTTATCACAGATAATTCTGCTTCATAACATTCTGTTGTGTGTTTTTTGTTGTGTATTCGTTCCTGTTCACTCTGTCTCTGTTTTTATTCCTGTCTAAGTCCGTCGTGTCCCTCAACCCTTCTTTTCCCCTCCATCTTTTATTTCTGGGATGTCAGCTCCCGTCAAACTCTTCTGTTTTAAACCTCCAGCTCTCTCCTTCCTATTTCCATACCCACTCTTCTCCACATTCATCCATGTTTGTGTTTCTTTTCTTCCACCCTCTGCCTCCTCATCCCCCTTTCTCTCAGCTGTCTAGGCTGTGCACTTTGCTTCACCTCCCCTCCCCTCCTCCTGTCTTTGCCTCCCTCACCCCTCTTATCTGCTCACCTTTACCTGCTGTCAGCACTTCACAGTCCTGCCTCTCCTCCTCCTGCACTTATCTCTCTCCTCTCACACTTTCATCTTTTTTGCGTCTCCCCCATCTTCCTGGTGAATACTCTAATTCCCTGTGTAGCCATAAAGAATGGCTTTCCCTGACTTGATCATTTGTACTTGAGGTGGGGGAGGGGGGGTTTAGGGGAGAAGCTCTTCATCCAGTATTATCGCCGTGGCTTATGAATATTGCATTATGGGTTTCAGAATAATCAATACACTCAGTTTCTTCCAACTTGTCCTGTGTGATGAAATGACTTGTAATTAGTGATTGGACAGGCAGATAGCTACATCACCACTGGGGCTGGGGGCTTGTTTTTTGCTGCTCCCAGATCAGATTTGATGTGAGAAAATCAACCTGAATAAAAAATGTGTTTAAATTCAGAGACAGACTCACCCTTCAGTTGAGGTAGGGCCTCAAGCATCTAAGGGCAAAACAATAAAGTGATAATGAAATATTTTGTTCATTTTTAATATTTTGCTATCCAAATCAAACACACACACACTCAATTATTTATTAGATCTTCACTTTTTAAATGCAGCATTTTAAACATGGCTGCATCTTTTCTTTGTTTTCCTAAAACAGTTAGTGAGATTCTTAAAGATATCAACAAACTAGAACAGAAAAAACACATTTAACAATGATCAAACCTAGTTTGATTTGTTATGTATTAATTTAGAGGATTCTTTTTTTATTATTGAAAAGTGATCTTACAGTTCAAGAAGTGCTTCCTGTCTTTGTGCCAGACTGTTGCCTGACTCGTGGTTAAATTAAGAGCAGAATAAGATTTCTGGACTGACTGTAAAGGAAATGTTTGTCCTTTTGAAAGGAAGAGAGGGAAGATGGAGGTGAGAAAGAATAAAACTAAAACTAAAAATGGATTAAAAGAGAGCAGGAGTTAAGTAACCCTGTTTGTTTGCTTGGTGTTCATTTATTTTCAGACTTTCTTTGGTTTGATTTGGTAAATTTGGTCAATGTATCTGAAATCTAATACAGGACTGCGTTTCCTTCCATTCTGTCATGGGGCTGTGCTGTCAACCACACTTGTGTTTCAAGTTTGATTAAAGTCAATCACAAAAGCAACATAATCAACAAAAAAGATTCCAAACATTTGGTCACATTAATGACACTTTAACTCAACTTCACTTGAAATATAAAGTACTTCTCAAACATGAAACTTACTCAAAGTACTTCACAAAGTTAAAAAAGGCATGATAATAACAAACAAAGAATGTAAGCAATACACAACACTCCTTTGCATACTGATGTTACATCTAGCGTCGATAGCGGAGCAGCCTGTGATCACACACTGAGTGGCTAAGTTTCACTTTCACTTCTCATAGCAGCGCGCCGCGACAGCTCGCTCATACGGTAGCAGGAGGATAGCTACATACACAGCAGTAACCTCCTTCCTCCACCTCCAAGACAAACTCACATGAATGGCACACATTGAAGCCTTGAGTACCTCATTGAAAAACGTATGTGCATTTTTGCTTATTAATATAAAGGGTTTAACATTTCCAGCTTTAAGGTCAACTTCACTATATTAAGTGAAATCAACATTGTAAATGCTGGTTCACACTGCAGGATTTTTAACAGTTTTTGATCCAATTTATCTCTTCTGACAATCTTAAGGATGCCTCTGATTACTGCAATGGCTCTAAAGATAATCTGAGCAGATACTCCTGTTATGTGTGGTGAGTTAAAGCAGCTATCTGGAGCATTTTTCTATGTATCAAAGTTTTCTAAATGTTTTAAATGATAGTTCAGGTTTAAACTATGAACTGTGGTTCCAAAACATACGTTAGTCTTCTGAGGACCCCCCTTCCTCCTATAGACCTTGTAGTGTGGAAGTTGGTGACACCAAGTTAAACCACAAATGAAGACCCTGGAGTTTAGTTGCAGTATTTTTAATTGTCCTCATGAACATGTGGTGAAAACTGTAATGACAGAAAATAAACTCAATCTTAACATGTAGAAAATGTATACAAAAACAAAGTGCATCAAGCTCATCAAGATACCATTTTACCAAAATAATCATTAATATCAAACTTCATCTGTATTAACAATCATATAAAGAAACGTACAGCATTCCTGCCTGATAATTCAGCTTGGTTGGCATCTGATTTAGCTTCCATGTTCTCTCCTGTGCATGGCCTTTGTTTAGCTAGCAAAAACACAGCGGAACCAGAAGTTCCTGACCGGAACTGGAAATACATTTTAGCGATAATATTTTTTTTTAACAAAAACGTAAATAAATCATGAATTATTTATCTAAACCACTTACAACTGTTTTTAACAACACAAACATTTTTACGCTTATTTATTTAACACATGAACTTATTTATTTAAGAAAATGCCTTTACGGCAACACAGACCTCTTTGCATTCTTTCTGGCTGGCAAACTTTTTCAAATTCAAATTTCAGCATTGTCGGCTGTCAGTCAACGTGCACGAGCTTCAAGCAAACCTGTACCAGTAGGGGGCGCTCTCGTACAGGACGCTGTGTGTATCTCTGTACAGTCTCAGCCATCATGGAGAAGCCAGCCAGAGCTCATTTCTACTAAATACAGGTAGTTAACATCCCTCAACTACTGAGGGATTTATTTTAATTTTTAAACATTTTTCCTCACAGAATGGCAAGGCTTGCCAAGGATACACGTTTATTTTGGTCAACAACTTCCTTCACGACAGAGTCATTTTTGGCAGCTTCAGAGTTCAGTACAGCATCAGCTCAGTGCTAACAGAGTTACGTAACCGAAGCACAGCAGGGACAGACAGGTCAGCCTCGTACAGTGTGAGAACATGATTTGTGAACTGTGAGTGATTAAACCCTACAATGTAATCGTAGGAGTTGCACAGTGTATGCCCAGCATACAGACAAAAGTAATGTGCCGTGTGCACACGCGTGTGTCGAGGTGTTTTGGGAGGAGCCATTGGACGTTGGATTCAAAAACTGCTCTCTTGCTAAAATAATCCAGAGAGTAGCTTTAAGAGAGCTCTGGTCTGCTCAGAAGGACGTGGCTATGATCACAAATCTGAGAAATTGGTCATGTTGAATTGTCTTGAAGTGTCATCACAGGAGTAACCTGTGGAATGGGATGTTTAGCCAATCAGATACCGGCAAAAGCTTCGTGGAGCGAAGATACTTTGTTAAACCTGGCAACCAAACTGTCACAAGTGCATTGTTGTTTATAATAAAAATAAAACCTGTCGTGTTTTGTTTCCTCTGAAGTCACGTTTGATTTCAAAAAGTTCTGAGAAATTTCACGTCTGCTCTGGGAATGTTCGTGTGTGAGGTCGGTTCATGTGATGTGTTGTCTTTTCTACGTGACTGCTCACCACAGATTGTAGGACAGAACAATCAACAGCCAGGATATTTTTTATTTCCACATGGGGTTTCTTTTGATTAGAAATCATCCAACAATTTTAAAATCCTTCTGTTTGATCAGCCATTAGCTAAACATGCTACATCTTCAAATTATTCTCAAATTACATATTTACACTTCACTAGCCTGTTGTCTAGTTTGAACAGAAAAGGAGGTCCAGTACAAAAACATTTAAATTCTATGTGATGACAATCCCCCTCTAATAGAACTGAAACCTGAACACTGAATCGTGTTTTATTTTGAGGAAATTGTCTCCCCTTCCTTTTTACTTCCTGTATCTCCTCTTTCACTGCGACGTACAGCATTGAGTCTTTTCCTTAATAAATCAGAGGTTGATCGGGGATGAAAACAGAAGCTGAGCGTTGCTCTGAGCCTGATTTCTTTAGTTAATGACCAGACAAACATCTAATTCTACATCTCAAATCAAACGCTCAGTGAGATGAAAGCTGACATTCTACCTCTAAACTCTGATGTGCTTAAAGAGTTGAAAATGTGATTTTAATCATCCTGTTAGAATGCTATTTGTGGAGCTTATTGCTTTGCCTTTTTATCATTAGAGGCAGTAATTAAAGCAGCTGTGTGACTCCACTGGCAATTGTTTTTCTAATTGATGCTGGCCTCTGCTTTGTTCTTGTGTTGACCTCCAAACAGCAATGAGCTTCAAGTCAAAGTCATTAGAGAAGAAGAGAGGAAGGAAGAGAACTAATGTTAAATTATTTAATCAGAGATTCAACCTATCAGTCAGGTTGTTAAACGATAACAAACAAACCAATAGACGAGGTGTCAACATGATGATGATGATTGTGATCACGATGGCGGTGATGGTTGTAATAAAGATGACAGTGATGATAATGATAGCTTGAACTTTGATCTCAAATTATTTTTGAAGATTTTGTGAAAAATCATCAGAGCTCAATTCTTCAAAACCTCCTGCTGGATCTCCATCCTGATGTAGACTGTAAATCTGATGCAGCAGACTGGTCCAGTTAGCTGAAATGTTATTGGAGAAACTCTAAATCAGGGTGAGTAAACTAAATATGACAAACGACCAAATTGGCATACATGACCCAGTACTCAGTCCAGACACAGCGGGAGTGGTCGTTTTCCGTACGGCTCGTTCAGCATCTGACCATCCCTCCTACACCTGGACAGGGTTCAAAACCACGCGTGGTGCAGTCCTGTTCAGGGGAGGGGCGTGCCGGTTACCAAACAAGCAACAAACCTGCGGTAGCTCCTTGTTAGCACGTGGACACGCCTCTTCCCCCTGAACTCAGGACCGGGTCCTGGATTTGCTGCATGGTCCGGACAGAACTGCTCTGATCCGGAATGTTAGTGACTTCTGCTGTTCACCACAGCTTCTCCAGACCCTTTTACGTCTGTCATCAGTTCAAAGTTTCCGAGGCAACTTGGTATCCCCTCAGAAAAAGAAATAAAGAAAAAGTAGGATGAATCAAGAGAAAGAAGAAACTAGCTTCCATTATTTAATTGTTTTGCATCATTTGGTCTAAACAGTAATGTTATGGATACTTTACCCATCATGCATCATGACTGATATTTTTATCAATTTTTGCACCTTTCCTTCTTAATCTGACAGTCATGTCAGCTTTGTTTTTGTCTGTGACCCAATTTTTAGGCACCTTTATAAAAAAAATACACTTAGCTAGAACACTGGTGACTTATTTTCCCCTCTGTATATTAGAATAAAGCAGCAGCCTGATTTTCGAGGAGACTTTGAGAAGGCGGTCGGGTCTTGCAGCACGTAGCTGTGACCTGAGGCGAGCCTTTGACTGTAGAGTCAGGGAGAGAGACGGAGATGTGTTTAGGGAGACAAGGCGTCTACTTCCAACACATACTGTCCTTTTTTAAGGGCTGTGAAAAGGTTTTAACACCACCACCGAACACAACATGGTGTTAATGCAGTAAGAGAGGAAAGCTGCATCCCACTGGACCATCTGCAGAGATCTGGAGGTAAGATTGTAATATTGCCTCATCAGTGATATTATAGGAGGGTAACTGACTCCAGGCCAGTTCTTTTACCTGCTATAACTACATGGTTAAAGTCTAATACAGCAGGTTATGGTTTAAAGATCAGGTATTCTATATCTTAAAGCTTTGCTGTGAAGAGATATAACAACGTATTGATGTTCCGACTTGAGTGCATGACCTCTTTTCCCTCTTGCATTTCGTGCTCATGAGCGCTCTGTTGTTTGGAGACAGTCTGTCTGAAAGTAACCAAAAGTGTGTTTTTCTCCAGATATGGCTTTATATCTTCTTTGAAAAAAAAAACATGCCATCAGTAGAATAAAGGTAAGAAACTTTGTTTACTGGCTCTGAACTTTTAACCCTACAAAACAGGGATCACTAACATGGCTGGTTCTGTCCGGACCACTGGGCCCGGTCCTCGATCCAGGGGTCCATATCTATAAAATGTTCATAAGTTGTTATAAAAACCTTCACAGGTACCTTTCCAGTTAGCTTTTTTGTGTGCTGTTTTTCCTCTAATGCCTCTTTACCCTGAACCCACAGCGTTAGTTCAGCCCGTGTTTCCACTAAGGTCTGAGCCACAGGGTGGATTCAACTAATTAAACTGTCAATGTGAAATGTTGACATCTGTCAGACAGAGTCAGGCCCTTTATATGCACATTTCTAATAGGTGATCATGGGGAATGCTGAGGTGACAGAAGTCTTGAATGCCGTCTACTACTCTAAAAGTTCCAGGTATTTTTAAAAGTACTACCCCCCATTAGGATCTTTTTCTGGAGTAAATCTGTACTCTGTTAATCTGAATTGGCCTGGATTCCTGTAGTGGAAATATTTATTATCTTGGTACTAATTGTCTTCAATGAATGAATGAATGAATGAATCAATCAATCAATCAATCAATCAATCAATCAATCAATCAATCAATCAATCAATCAATCAATCAAAACACTTATTTAACCAGGATTTGCCTCATTGAGATTCAGAATCTCTTTTTCATCAGTGTCTTGGCCAAGATCAATAGCAAGACAAGGTTTCCAGACACTTTCACAGAAACATACAAAGAATGATAATACATTTCAAATTTCAAAGCTCTATTATAAACAGAGTCCAAAGCATAAAGGCTGTTAGATGAAGCAAACATGTATAAAATATCACCATAATCTAAAATGGACATCAAAGGTAGCCTTGTAAACTAGACCGTCAGATCTGTTCTGCAGACTTTGGTCTAGCCACGCCCCATTGGAACCTCAGCAGCCCACTGATTGGTCCGGTCAGTCTCGTACCAGGCCAATCACTGCACTCTAACGGTTTGGTAGGCGGGATTAGCCAATGACAGCAGAGCTCCAACTCTGAATGTAAACATGGCGGCAGCTCGGGAAATGCATTAGTTTAAAACGGCTTTGTCAACAACTTTGGACGATTTAGATTTGGGCTTTTCTCTCTAAGACGTGAACAGACAGAGGCACTTAAGTCTTTTATTTTGAAAGAGGATGCATTGGCCGCTTTGCTGACAGGATACAGTAAAAGTTTAATCTACCAGCTGGTTCCTGTTGTTGCTAAATTGCTCTGATTGGTCCTAGCGCTGTCCAATAGCATGTGAAGACAGATTGATTGACAACTGTTGATCCCGCCCCTATGAATGAGTCGTTTCAATGAATCGTGGCCAGACTATATATCCTCATATATAGTCTTGCTCGCCAGGCTACATAAAAGGGACTTCAACTAACATCTTCTAGATAAGTAAAAAAAATGGGATTTTATTCTGAAATCAAATTCCAGCTTTAGTTCCAATCTTTATACCAACTGCTGAATGCAGGGCGAAAGAGAGAGAGATTTATCAATTAAAAAGATCAGATATTTAAATTTACAAACATACTCAATCATTGTACCTAGGAGAGTTTGGATTGAGGGTAGGTTAGGTGATTTTGAGTGTGAGAATATCATGGCCTTTGTTTGGTCTACATTCAAAACAAGATTTAATTTATAAAGATTTTTTTTGAACAGTGTTAAAAGCAACTTGTATCTTTGAACCTGCTAGCTCAGGTGTAGGTGCAGTACAATAAAGCACAGTGTCATCTGCATAAAGATGTAGTTTTGCATCAGACACATGCTGGGCAATATTATTTATATACAGGAGTTCACTTAACTGGTGAGACAGTGCACATGTGCAATAGGTATCATGAGTGCGCACCAGTTCCCTCTGCCTGAATGCTCCTTGCGCAGCCATGGGAGCTTGTTTATACAGAACACTGTAGCGTTTAAAACTCTTTTGCTTTACTACACCTTCTGCACATTAGTTAGTTATGTGGGTTTTACACTCGGAGTCTCTGCCTCTACCTCAACTAAAACTAATGATTTATGCAGGAATTTAGGCTCTAGGAGAGATTAAAGTGAGTAATTACGTACCTTATATTGACAGATGTAGGCTGAGTCAGGAATAAAAAGATTTTACAGTATTTATTCACTAGAAAGCTGACAGACAGTTACAACACAAATTAGCAAAAGGTAGCATTGGTTAGCATATTGGCAGAGTGTTGAGTGTTCATAATTGATCTTAATTATGAAGAGTTTAATGATCTGAGTCTATGATGTTTAAGACTAGGGGCGTTTTATCTTAATTTGGTTATGAAGGGTAAGTTTGGAGAAGTTACTTTTTGGAGTAAGCTACATGGGTTGTTAGCTTATCAACAGGCCTTAGGTTACCAGAGAGTGGATCTTACTGTGGCTGCCGTTCCGATGGATCGGGTCCAGCATGGATGGATGAGGACCGCACGGAGGTGGAAGATCCCCTTCAATCCGCCTGGAGCCTTTGGAGGCCGTTTGAGCCGCCGGGGGTGACTGGGTTCCATCCGAGGATACGGCGCTTAGCAAACCCATGCCTGGTCTGTGGAAGCGGAGGCCATTGTCCCCATTCAGTAGCAAGGAGAGGCAGACTGGCGTGTCTGGCTCTTGATGGGAGAAGTGGAGGTCGGCCTTAGGGGCTTGGACCCATTCCAGACGGAGACCGACTCCTGGAAATACCACTGTATAGTGAGAGAGAACAGTGGCTGAGATGTCTGAGAACTGACTTCTTCAGGAAGTGAAGTGGGCAGTTAAGAGGGAGAGTCGACTCAGGAGGCCAATCAGAGTGAGTCTTAAGGGACCTATGGGATTTTACCAAGTCACAGACTCAAACGATTAAAGTCACATCTACCTTAATAGATGATTTACTTCAAATAGTAAACATTACTTTAACCTTAGCAAAGTAGAAATATGTAAACTGTGATTTAAGGTTTATATAAAAATAATTCTGAAGCTGGATCAAACATTCATAACACTGTAGGTGAAAAGTGCATTAATCAGATTGAGACATTCACGTAACAGTAGATTAAAGAGTGTCATTTTAGAAAGAGACACCAAGAGTCTTTAAAGTGCCTGTGACTCCATATTTAAATCACTTTATATTAAACAGGTGTAATCTTTGATGCCTCTAGATTAGCGTTGCACCATTATAACTCAAAATACGCTGTAATTATTTCCTAACAAGCAACTCAGAGATCAGAAGAAAGCGCCGCCTTCCAGTTCTGCTTGGAATAAGGAGAAACCCTTGGGTTTCTCCTTATTTGGCAGCCTGACACTTCTGCTGCAGTAGGGGGCAGTGTTGTCACGTGAAAGAGAAACGAAACTGAAACTAAACACTACACGGTCTATGGGCAATGGCGGTGGCACTGCCTCGCTCCAGTTGTCGTGAATGTGCATGTGGGAGGAGAATTGACCATATAAGCAAGTCCGGATCACTATGACCTCATAGCGGGCTGGAGTGAAAAAAACGGTTTGAAACCTGGGTCTGAAATCTTGAAGAGCTTCTCACTGGCTGTACTAGGAGACAGATGGACGCCATTTTTTGCTCTTTCTGGCAGGTTTAAGGTGAGAACTCAACGTTGCAACATGATAGATAAGTCAGAAAACATGGAAACCGATGTCATGGGCACTTTAAGTTTATTATCACTAAAGGAGTCCTGTGGAATCTTCCAGAAAAACCAAACTGGACACCTGGAAGAATGTTGATTCAGGTTATCAGAGGTTAAAGCATGATAAAGAGTCATTATAATCCAAGTTATTGGCAAAAAGAGGATTATTGTTTGTGTGATGGTCAATGGGTCAAAAGGTCAGAGGAATAGCGTAATTGATAATGCTACAACACGCAGCGATGAACTCATGTCAGTGTGGTGCACACCATGCATCATCACCAGGTACTTTCTTTACCTCACACATACATTTAGGTGCACACAATATAAACAGAACCAGCACCAACACTGAGCCCTGTGGCACACCTTTCATTATTTTAATAGTTATCAAACCAAGCAACAGTTTGGTCAGAAAATTCCACTTCAAGTAGCTTATGTATGTAGCAACAACGTATGGCTATCTATCAAATATTAATTTATAATGTCTGAATGTTGGAGGTTGAAGGTCCTGCTGCAGCTGCTGGTCCATGCTTGTGTCAGTGAATATGTTTCAATGAAGAAGCATAACCAATAATCACTAATATGTATAATTAAATATAATGTCAGTGTTATGGAGACAATGATGATGATATTTCTCATCTAAAGCAGCTGAATGATGTCAAAAATGCAAATTACTCATCTGTTTTCTATCCCTAAATAGAGTTATACTGTATATAGTGACTGAACCTTTTGAACACAGCGGTAGTCTGAGTGGGAAACATGCTTTTAAGGATGGAGCCCATCTATCTTCTTCACTCAGCTCATTTAGATGACTCCTGACTGGTTTGAAGGTCCCTGGAAGCACGATCAGCTTTATCAGTCAGTACAGCTGTGGACACTTTCACCGGTCATACAGACATCAGACAGGGGCCGATCCCCATTACCACCAAGCTTCAGACAACCAGAAAAAGGTCATCAAGTCTAGAGTTTCTCTAGATCACTGTAACATTCAAGCATCACCATGATAGTTCATAAGTAGTGTTTGTAATTTTCTTAAACAATAGATGAAAATCATATTTCTGCGCAGCAGATGCAACACGCTGCTGGAAGAGTAAATTAGAAAACGTATCCAATACAACAAGAAAGAAGATCAATACCTTGTTTTATTGTGTCGACTCACCAGCATTGTTATCCTAATGCGCTCACGTCAATGGCCTTTAATTTCATATGCATGGATTTTTGAGCGCTTGGTGCAAACCTTTATGCAATTAGCTTTGATTTTTCTTTTCCCTCTTTTCTTTAAATCAAGACTTTATGTCAAATATTTGTATAGAAGGATAATTAACACAGAGGCAGCTTCCCACAGGCGTCAGTCACCAGAGCATGCTGTAAAAAACAGGGTTTGATTTCTACGTCTGCTCTTGTATCTTGACTGCTTCACTGGATTTCCTGTTTAAGTTTTGGGAAAAAATGTAATTTTGAGACTTTACATTTAAATAAAGAATCACTATTTTAAAAGCTGCTCTTTGTGAAAGGCTTTCAGTGATGAGAGCAGTTCCTAATAGAAATTCAGATGAGCATTATAAACCTAAAATGTGTTGTGTGTTTCTTTTTAGGTAAACACATTAAATCTTGAATGAAACTAATAATGAAACATAACTGAATGAAATGTACATGTAGCCTCCAGGGTGGTGGTTTATTCTCATTGTGTCGGTGTAATTTATTAGCCTAGCAAATGTGGTTTTTACTGTAATTATTATTTTATACAATGTGACCGCAGTAAACTGTCTGTTTTTCTGAGTACTGTTCTTGGAAATAAAGAGATAAAAGTAATAGATGTGTTATTTGACAATAGAAATATTTAGGGTGTTGTCACATCTGCAGTTTGGTTCTTCTGGTTCGAATAAGTTCATCATTTTGTTAAATTGTACATTTTTTCCTGGGGAAACTTCAAATAAAACCAAATGCATGACTACAAAGCAGGTGAGAATGTTCAGTCTGCTGATTGGTCAGTGTGTGGTAATGCACTGGGCGGTATGTAGATCAGTTGGTAGAGTGGCTGTCTGGCAACCAGAGAGTCACCAGCTCTGGTTGGGTTATTTTGTTGTTGTGTCACTTCACCCACCTTGCCTACTGGTGGTGGTCAGGAGGAACTTTGTGGTGCATGGTATCTCTGTCTATGTCAGTGCACCAGGGGGCTGGCAGGAAATAACTGAGATAATAATGAATATGTTGCATGTTAGAGCTGTATGCTAAAACCCATCCCCACACCACGACCCTTTACCTCCAGCTTTCACAGGCCTGTCCTAATGCTGGTCATGTCAAGAGCACCTATAGATGTCTAGAAATGACTGAAACGTTAAATATTTTTTTTACCTGATTTAAGGAAATATCTGGGGGATTTTTGGATGGGGTCACATAATCATGCCATCTGATTGTTTGGTGTGTTTAGTTTTGATTGCCTTATAGTAAATTGAAATTTTAGGAAAATGCGTACAATATACCAACAAAAAGTCACAGATACTCTACACTAATTTTCAGTGTTGGGAATAACGCCATTTAAAGTAATGGTGTTAGGTAACTCCGTTCTTTTATCGGTAAAGGACTAATCTAACTAATTACCATTTCCGTCATGAGAACGGCGTTTCCGTTACTGAGCGTGAAATGCGGTGCGTTACTTTTATAATGTTCTCTCCAACAATGTGTCCGTAGAACAATAGGAGCTGATGTTGGCTGTAGCCGCACCAAAAACAGTCTAAAACTGTTAAAAACAACCGAACAGCTGTTTCCTGCTCTCTGTCACACCTGCAGCGGTACGTCTTTCTCTCTCTCTCTCTCTCTCTCACACGCGCGCTCCGCCCCGTTTCCCCATCAGCTGTTCTCACGCGCCTCTCGCTGTTTTCACACAAAGCAGAAAAGGACAGCGTCTCAACTTCCAAGCAGCCTCAGATCAAACGATAACCAGACTATTACGGTATTAATTGATGAAATAAACTGTGTACTCTGAACGCACCGCCCCCATGCACAAACTGCTTGTGCGCGCAGCCACGCACACACACAAACGCCAGCGGTGCAGCAGGGCGACTCTGGAGCGAAAAGTTGTTCATCTTCAAGGTGGAGATTTATCCACTACTTCAAACTCTTTGAGGTAAAAGACCAGAATGTGTTTGTGAGGTGTCGTTATGTCCAGGAGATTCTGTTTATTTTAAATTTTCTCATGAAAACTGATCAGAAAAATCCTAATTCTTTGATATACCACAACTTTTTTTTAAATAGTAACACAAAAATTATTTTTCCTGGTAACTAGTTACTTTTGTTATAAAGTAATTCTGTACCTAACTCTGTTACTTTTTGGAACAAGTAGTGAGTAACTATAACTAATTACTTTTTTAAAGTAATTTTTGAATAAGCCTCCATACAGAACGTTGCTCAAATCGCTGCAATAATGAGTTCTGACTGCAATGGTCAACACCAGTTTTTCTCTAGACTTTCGTGTTCTGCAGTCAGGAATATAATAGTTACACTTCTCAGAAATATTACAGGAACACTTTTTAATCAGAGTCTGGTATCAAGTTAATTTAACTTCTGGGGGGTTGATCTGATCAGTTCAGTATCAAAGGGTGTCTTTAATTCGTGTCAGCTGTTTTGGTGTTAATGAAATTAACAACAGGTGAAACAATGAGACGGATACAAAAACAGGAATAGTATTACAGGAGGACACTGACTATGTTTTCCTTCTCATCTTTTATTGACTGCAGGTAAGTAGTTTTGCATTTGACCAGGGTCAGTGTCACTGCTGGCAGCATGAGGCGACACCTGAACCCCACAGAGGTTGGACAGGCAGTCCAACTCCTCCTGGATGGTATATCAATATGTCCCAGGACACTTTACTGTGTTCATTATGTCTTCTTTTCCAAATAGTTTATACGTTCTTTTTTTCAGACATGTATATTTTTTTTTGTAAGTTTTTACCTTGACATGTTTCGACTGCTCCTGCGGTCTTCATCAGAAGTGTCACTGGTGTTGGTGTGACGTGTCGCTTATCAGCTGTTCTTCCCGATGGGCGTGGCCAACCCCGATCTGTCAAATGTGCGGGGTTGGCCACGCCCATCTCCACCGGCTGGTCCCTGGAGCAGTGAATCCCAGGTGTGAGACAGCTGGTAGGCCCCAGCCTACCAGCTGGGGCCTGGGGCCTACCAGCTGTCTCACACCTGGGATTCACTGCTCCAGGGACCAGCCGGTGGAGATGGGCGTGGCCAACCCCGCACATTTGACAGATCGGGGTTGGCCACGCCCATCGGGAAGAACAGCTGATAAGCGACACGTCACACCAACACCAGTGACACTTCTGATGAAGACCGCAGGAGCAGTCGAAACATGTCAAGGTAAAAACTTACAAAAAAATATACATGTCTGAAAAAAAGAACGTATAAACTATGTCCCAGGACAGTCTCAAGAACATGGAGATTCCAGAAGACAGATAGTTACTCTATGAGAGCTGAGCATGACCCTCGTAGATCCTTAACCCATCAGCAGGATCACTATGTGATGCAGGAGGAACAGCAGTTCCTACCAGAACCCTACAAAGTGACCACTACTTCTGACTTCCTTGGAGAGCAGACACACTTTCTCTTCTCTCCCTTTTGTGTTTCCCCTGCAGCTGTCTTGTCTTGTCTAAACTGAGCAACTCCCTCATTCCTTCTGGACAAATTTTTTTTCTTCAATATGGATCTGTTTTGCTGGTTTTCTCAAAACTTTGGATATATTTTCTTCCACTTTCAAAACGGAGAGGGGTTCTCCGACTCGGCCGACAGGGACGCACGCTGCATCTCTGGAGGACTGCACTTTTGGATTAATGAGGTTCGGGTCTACGGTCATTGGCATCTGCGGGGGCTTGATTCATTTGAAAATAACGGAGCTGCGGGAGCGACTGGAAGGTGTCCTGCACTTCAGGAGGGGCTGATTTGTGCTTTGAACACTGAAACGCTCACGGTGAAGGAGTTGTTTTGGAGGACTGCGGCTGCAAACGAACTCTGGAGCGGAGCAAATTACAACTGAGGTGTCTGACTGCACAGATCAGTGGGGATGGCCATGATTCAACTGTTTGGAGGGGTGAAGCCTGCAGAACGAACAGTAATGAACAATAAGGCAGTGGAGAAAACATGGCTACTGCCTGACAAACAAATTATAATCTTATCTTTGCCCTTGAAAACAAACCCCATGCTACAGAATGAATGGAGCAGCTGCTCGGAACCCTCCCTCCTTTCTACGTTCTCCTATCTTCTCCTTCACCCCTGCTGGGGGGTGCAGGCGTGCAGCTGCGTCAGCACTGAAGTCTGTGCCTGCTGGCAGAGTTCCTGGTCCCGCCCACCTACCCGGATGTGTTTTTAACTGTGGACTGTCAGTGTATTGTTTCCTGTATGCAGAGGTTTCTTCCTCATCCTTCCTTGTTGTTAGCCCTTTTCTTACCTGCTCCCATTTCTTCCCTTTTATTGTTTTGCCCAAATATATTATTGAAGTTTTCCCTAAAATTGTTCTGCCCAAGCCCAAATATTGTATTGAAGTTTGCCCCAATATTTCTCTCTGCCCAAGCCCAAGTAAATGTCCCACTTTAACTCATAATTTACAGTGTAGATCCCCTGATGGTACCCCAAATCTTGCCCAAATATTGTATCTGGTACCCCCAAATCTCTGTTTTGTTTTTATTTTCAATGTTTTCTCTGTTTTGGTTTTTTTCTTGTTTATATTGTCATACGCTTTGTGATGTATATCTGTGAAAGGCGCTATATACATAAACTTTACTTACTTACTTACTTACTTACCTCCAGTGGGCCACTGGACTATTGGAAACAGACTTTAAGAGGGTGTCCCGAGGGCCCGATACCCTCTAGTGGGCCCTGTGCTCACAGTCTGGCACTGTGGAGCTCCACGGGCGTTTTTTTAGAGCGTGTGCTTTTAGAGATGAGAAAAGAACTGTCTTAAATATGTGTTTGATATGTAAATTAAAAGATAAGCCTGAGTCAGACTCAGTCAAAAATGACTGAGGTTTTTCACACTTGTACCAGAAGGTTATTCTACTGAGACTAACCATGAGATGGGACAATGTCTCCTAGACTTTCTGGGTCAAGGACAATGACCTTGGTTTTATCTGAGTCCAACAGCTGCAGAACACGGTAAGCAACATGTTTGGTAATTAATCAAGTTTTACACATTAGAAAGCTGTTGCTGTTTCAACCTAAATTTACACAAAACAAAATGTGTTTTCATTTTGAACATGTCTAATTAGACTCCCAGGCTAACACTAAGCCTGGTAATTAACCCTGAGTTTGCTACAGGACTGAAACAACCTCATGGTTGTGTAATCCTCCTCAGGTGTGTGTGTGTGTTTACACACAAATCTGAACCAGTCAACCTTTTAAACTTCTCTCTGGATTCAGTGCTGTGAAACCTCAACTCTGCAATATTTTCAGAAATGCCTCACATGATGTAAAGCTGCTCAGACAGTTTCACAACTCCCTTCCGATGTAGTTGCTTAGAAACCTCACCTCTTTATTTACAGCACTGTATTTTATACTGAAAATGTGATATTTGTCCTTTTATTAACTCGGATATTATTTTTCCCTCACAAATTTTAGCATCAAAATATGTTTCTCCTTGTAGTACAATATAATAATAAAGCAGTGTCGGTAGTTTTGTTGTAATTATTGTGAGATAGTTGGAATTCTAAAGAAGTTTCTAAAGTAAACTGAATATATCTACATCAGTGTGCTGGGGGCTTTCATGTAGAAAGTTGTCCAGATCCAGTTAGTGGATGAAGAAAATAGTAACTTAACTCAACAGTAACGTTACAAAACTTTGCTGTAGGGCTTAAACCTTGTAAAAAATCTGCTCTTCTGACCTAATTTACTTGATTCGCAAAACCTGGTCCTCAGTCCATGGGGAGGACCGGGTCACACTCACACACTACGGGGGTGAGGTGGGGGGAAGCAACATTCATGTGTGCAAGGAGGGCATAAAGTGCTCGTAGGGGGTGGGTTAATGTGAGAAATAGTTTCTACCAGGGCCACAGTTGCCCCCTTGTGGTTGTTGAGGGATAACAACTTAACTCAACAGTAACTTTACTTGAGCATCAGAGAAAAGCATTGTTTTTGTATAATTAATTGTTAAATTAAAAATGATTGATAGATGAAACTGTGTACACTTGTGGTTCGATGTATATCATTTTAGAACCTGTTAAATACCAGCTCATTTTTACTATGTCCTCATAGGTAATGTCTATTTACCATGAGCATACCTTGGTGTGTATCATTTAGCTGTCTCAAAGTCCGTGGACCATAATGTTCATTTCTTATTTAGTCTGAAAAATAAGATACAAAAAGAGTTGTGGGAAACAGAAGCAGATCTCTAAGGACTCTCTTTTCAACAAGCAGTGTAAAATCCTTCACAGTTCCTCACTGCTTCTTTTCTCTGAATTCTGCTTCAATAAAAAACCCTCTGTAAAAACCTGGCCCTGAAAAGAGAACTCTGCTCCTGCTATGTTCATATAGCTACAGTATCAAGTGTAGACATTTCTAATATCTACTGTATTCTATATTAATGCATGCCTGTTAATACTGGTATGATATTCTCAAGCATTTTAAAAAAAACGGCTTTGATCTCAACATGTGGGATGGAAATTGGCCTTATGAGAATACCCAAAGAAACTAAGGTCCCATCAGCGTTGATTTCTGCACAAACAGGGTGACATTCATTATTGCTTTATGGATCTCCTGTGAACGCAGCTAGTTCTATGACATTTATTTCCTAATTCAGCCTTCCAAACAGACAGGACCACCTATTGAGTTAATACAGCACAGGCGACATCAAATTACTCGGAAATGAGGCGTGATTGCTGATGTGCCTGCTGCTGTCATGCTGCCACTCAAGTTGCAGACTGTTTGTGCCTGTGGCTCATCAGCACTTTGCCAGACTTCTCAGCACAATAAAATAAAACTTTTTCCTTTTGAATGTTTTTTAAAGTACTTCTTTATTCTTTAAACAGATTTATTTAAGAGCCTGTATTAAAATCATGAGTTCTGCAGCAGGGGTGCCCACACTTTTTTCACCCTGCAAGCTTCATTTTTATTGAGCAGGTCCATGCGACCTGCCCACCTCATGGAGGGGCATCTCGGAGTGGGGGTGGGGTACTTTCTAGTGCTGCAGGCATTGCAAGTGCTGCAGTGTGAGTGTCCGCCACTGCGTGAGCAGCCTTTTGCCTCACGTCTAATGGAGGTCTTATGGCGGGACTGCTGTCATTTTCAGTAATTTTGGGGTGGGGGGGTGTATAAGACACTCATGCGTTAACATGCACATCAGAAAACTAAACTATTGCTTTAAATTGACTAAAGTTGTTGTTTTTTTAAAATGCATAAACACGTTAGTCTGGCTGAAGACGAACCGGCTCTAATTGAGCTAAAGCACCCAGATAATGCAGTAGCTCGATTTCATTTGCATGTAAACAGCTCAGTTGAGCTGAGACCAGCTGGACGCTCCACTACTGGGAGTGATGAAACCGAGGAAGCAGGATTACAAACAAATCAGTAGTGGTAGAAGAAGACGGCAGCAAAAACATATGAACACGAAGAAGGCCGAGCAAATTTGTGTCCGATGGAAACATTTTAAACCAAAAGATTTTCAACGCTAAGAAAACAACCGGAAAAACACTGATCTTAAAAGGCGCCCCCTATCGTAGCAGAGTGGAGCGAACTTCATTTGAGAGTTCGATCTTCTAATGAACATGTAAACAGGATAAAGGCTCCCAGTTAATTAACATACAGCCCAATTCATCCTCCACGAGAAGAAAGAACTTTTGTCTTGCTGGGGGTCTCCGAGAACAAATTGAGGTCATTTTATTCTTGCAGACCCATTTTGGCAGCACTAACGACTTGTTCTTGTGCACATCAACTGAGCCGAACTGTTTTCGGCAGGATGTCCGAGAATGACTGCTATGATTGTCAGAAGGGAGGATGAGTGTGATTTTACGGGTAGCGGTTGACGTTTTTCTCTGCCTGCTGTGCTGCTTTGTGCTGACGGACCCGAGGAGTCACGGTCTGGATCGACCCGCTCTAGGCGGACCAGGGCAGGCCATAAGAGTTTGCGCCGTAGACCTGTATGCCTCCTCAAGTAGCGAGGGCCAGTTTGACACGTCGCTGAAGCAGTTTGACAGCTGAGTTCTCGGGGAGTTTGAATGATTCCTGCTGAAACGAACTTTTTTCTTGTTCTCGGAGCTCCCCAGCGAGAACAAAATTCTTTCTTTTTGTGGAATATGGATAGGCCTTTAGACTGACTTAGATGCACAGGTACACAGACTGACTGATAAGCAGACCATAGTCCAGGTCCTGACCCATATGGATCTGGAATAGAAGGTTATGATTTAACCCCTTGTAGACTAGTGTTGCTAGTTCACATCAATCAAACCACTTCTTGCCTTAAAGTGACCAGATGGAGTATCTAAGAAGTTGCACATTTGAAGATTTTTTTTCTTACAGCAACAGTTTGTTGATACATAAATATAAATCACTAAACAGTCAGACATTATGATCTTCCAGCCATTGGCTGCAATATTTCTTTAACTGGATCTCTTATATTTTTAGTTGAATTCACCAGATATAAGAGCACCATGTTACAAACAGTTTTTACTTAATGAGTTTTCCTCTAAAATTCCATAAGGTTTGAGTCATCTCTTGTAGGATTCTGAAGAAGAAGCCAGATTTCCTTCCAGCCAAGTGTATTGTTGGACACCAAACTTGGCAGTGAAGTAATGTGGTTCATAGTAAATAAAACACAAACGTGACTGCCAAATTGGAACCTCATTGCTGAAATTTCCGTTTGACCCAAAAAGAGTAACCAGAAGCTGAAACTTAGTGATCATGCACTAGATGTTAATTGGTAGAGAGAGGATCAGAAACTAAATGGTATGATGTAAGAAAATGACATTGACACATTTATCCAACGCCGTTAGAAGAGTCACGGGTCTCTGATGGATAGTCCAGGGTGATACTTGGAAGGGAAAAAATAGAACTGGAAAGGAACATTGTACTTCCAGCATGTGTGTGTCTGATGTGAATAAATTAGAAATGCAACCAGGGGAGGGGCTTGGAGAGCATGGGTCTCCATTTGTCAGACCCGAGGGTTCATGACATCACCATGTCTTATATACGTTTCAGACAAGGGGGTATATGGTTTAGCTGCAGCATCTGACCATAAGGAAATGTTGAATTAGGGTATTGTATGTAGATATATATCACATTAATGGAATATTTAGTTGTGAATTGTGGTTTTGTGTACAGTGTTCTGTACTACTGAGTGGAGGGGAGAGGTGAAAGGTTAAATCCTGTGTGAGAATGATCAGCTGCCTGTTTCCTCTCTCTATGGAGTACAGGTCCTGGATGGAGGACAGTTATATTCAGAAACTTGAACATAAAGGTGGGAGGGATCCTCATGAAGTCCACTGCTATCTTCTCAGTTTTTAGAGTGGCGAGCTCGAGTTGTTCTGATTGCATAAGAGGATCAGCTGTTCCACCTTCCATCTGTGTGCAGACTTCTTGTTGTTCTGGATGAGGCTGATGACCATTGTGTCATCTGCAAACTTCAAGAACTGAACTGATGGATCACTGGAGGTGCAGTCATTTGAATAAATGGAGAAAAACTGTGGGAACAGCACACATCCCTGGGGGTTACCAGTACTGATAGTGTGTGTGTGCACTGGATCCTATTTTCCTCCTCCTCACTTGATGCCTCCTGTCTTTCAAAAGGTTTGTGATCCACTGACACGTGGAGGCTGGAACAGAGCACTGGGACAGTTTGGAATGGAGGATTGCTGGGAGAATGGAGCTGAAGTCAACAAAGAGGACCCTGGCAAACATCCCTGCAGCATTGAGATGTTGCAGGATGTGATGCAGCCCCATGTTTATTGCATCCTCCACTGACCAGTTTGCCCACTTTGGCAGTCCAGCAGGAGTCCTGTGATGATCGAATGATGGTTCAACACCAGCCTTTCAAAGGATTTCATTACCACAGATGCCAGTAATTTAATCCTTGGATGGAGGGGTTTTGGGGGGGCTGGCATGATGGTGGAGCTATTTAGGCACATTGGGCATAGCTCCAGTAATATGTTGAATATTTTCAGAGTGTGTGTGTGTGTGTGGGGGGGGGGGGGG
>SSNR01000053.1:2459882-2470959 GCA_006937965.1 Callopanchax toddi | reverse complement strand
GGGGGGGGGGGGGGGGGGTTCCAGCAAGTTTTACACAAACTAAAACTTTTGAGAACACCTTGCATGTGGACCTGGAGAACAAAGAGCCGTGAGTTTGTCTGCATGAATGAACTTTCCACTGCATTTTAAAAGCTTTGTATTTTGCACTTTTCATTTTGAATTGATAAAACTGCTTGATGGAGAAGCAAATTGTATATAAAGAAAGTCCAGCTGCTTTTGTTTGCACCTACAAGAGTCCATAAAGAAACTTCTCAAGTAGCCCCACAAAGAAACGAGTCTCGATTTCCGTTTCATCAAAGTCAACGTGACACAATGAGGCGGTGCAGGAACACACTTTTTTGTCCACACCCAGGAAGAATTATTGCAATTATTCCATCAAATTGAGTTTGAAGCAGTCTTCACAATGTAGCACCACATTTATTCACAGCTATCTCTCTCCACTAAAGGACTTAATCACACATTTTCATAAACACACTGACACACATCCTCTGGCGTCACAAGCCAAGCGAGGGAGGTAAATATTGACTCACAGTCTTCTCATTAAAGGGATCTTTGACTACTGAAGCCTGAGAAGGACATATAGTTAGCTAATTACAAAAAAGAAGAATGTCACGTGTAACTTGTCGCCCTTTGTCTTCTTTCTCTCGCCTGTGAGTGCCTTTTGTCGAGGGGTGACTTGGATTATTGAATCTGATTTTAGGTCATCCCGGATGTTAGGAATTACATGATTTCACTGTAAACGCTGAAAACAGTTCATATAAAAAGAAGGGTTAATCTTGTTAGGCTAGAAAGTTAAGCCGAGTCCAAACAATGAGCACAGCTCCTAGCCCCATTTCCCCCACCAGCTGTTGTCTGTAGTCCACCAAACCATGATTTGTTTTGAATTATCTTTACAGCTCAGAGTTACAGCGAGGGTGATGAGTCTCCCCAGTGCTTGCTGTTTGGCTTCGATATAAGATTATAATCCTGCCAATAATCAGAGAGCACAGATTAAACATCCACGCGTGTATTTTCCCCTCCCGCTGAAGATTCCCCCGTCTCGCACATCAAACACCCGCGCGCAAAATTCTACTACTCGCGCTTGTATTTACCACTGGCGCGCATAATAATACTCCTCGCGCGTGCAGAATGAAGCTCTCATGAGCGTGAGTGTGGCTGACACGTGCGCGCGCATGCTGCTTTGCTCTCGAGTGAATATTCTGCTCGCGCGCGGAAATTATTTTTGTCAGTTTGGAGGCGGGTACCAAGGATTCACCGGCCCTTACATGATTGGTTACTTTCGAAGAGAGAGGCGGGACTCCCAAATGTTTATCTCTATGACGCTGGTTTGGGCTAACTTTTTTTAAAAACTTTATTAACACGTTGCCAAAAACACAGGACAGAACATAGC
This sequence comes from Callopanchax toddi, assembly GCA_006937965.1. Lineage (NCBI taxonomy): Eukaryota > Metazoa > Chordata > Actinopteri > Cyprinodontiformes > Nothobranchiidae > Callopanchax > Callopanchax toddi. Next base: position 2,469,569 of record SSNR01000053.1, on the reverse strand, counting down.
GTCAATGGAGGCTAACTTTAGCCAGTTCAGGACTGCGGTGAGGATGGATGGAGTGGTGACTAAATAAAAGAACTGCAAGCAACAGTAGCAGAGCCAAAGAAGATATATTTAAGTAAGTAAATTTAAAGATAACCTTCGATATTTCTCAAGTAACTGCCTGGAAATGCCTACTTTTGTTTGAGTTGTCGGAGCTAGCCATAGACGCACGCCACTTTGGCTAACTCATAAAGTCGCATGTTAGGTTTAGCTTTGATTAAAGTAAATGAAAAATACATCTACATAAACCATTCAATAAATAAGTTAAACGTTTTTGTGTCTGTAAAATTAAAGTGTTTTCGTTTTCACTGTTGTCCGTTTAAGAAAATGTATATTTCCCTTTTAAATTGCCGATGTTTTAATAATGCAACATTTAACACGACATTAAGGTTAAAATTTAAGAAAAATAATAAATGGAATTCAGAGGAATGAAACTTAAGTTGTAAAAATAATTTTATGGGACCGTAGATTTGATGAAACATGTGGCGTTTAGGCAGTGACTCTATATTGGCCCATATTCTCATCGAGGAACTGAATTATTAATAGAAATGTTATCAAAATGATCGAAACATTTCTAGGCAGTAAAATATAGTGAATTGCGTTCTATTTCTATATTTCTCCTTTACTTGCTGAGTAACCAAGTGTTGACTTGTGTGTGTCCAGTTGCCTACACTCAGCTTTGATGTTGCAGAATATTGGAACGGGAAAAAACAGGTGAGTTATGATCCAAACGCATTTTTATCCAAGTAGTTAGATTTCTTCATTTCAGCAGTGATGGTCATTTTTCTCTTGTCTTGCAGAACCAGGTACGTGATGCAGCTCTCAATTTGGTCTCCATGCTGAGAGCTGCTTTGAATACTCCAGTTCCAAATGGTATGATTCAGAAACTGGCTAATTCATATTTTCAGTACATTATGTTGTGTCAACCCAATGTCTTATTTAACAACAGTAATTGCATGAAGTAGTGACTAATGATGTTGAATGTTGTAAATGAAGTTCAGGGACAGAGCTCTACACAGCCATGGTCAGACAGTGGCAGAAGGCAGGCCATGCTACACCAGTCACCACTGCAAAATTCAGTTTCTGCACAGGCACCTTCAGAGAACGCTGTTCAACAAAACATGTCCAGGTGTGGATGTTATTTGTGAACGCCTATGAATGACACAGTTGGCTTAAGCTTTTTAAACTGTGAGATTCTTTAAAATGTGGCTTTTTTTCTTTCATCAAATGACAAAAGGTTAATGAACAATAATATAATTAAGATGTGGACATTTAGAAATAAATTTGCAAATTTTAAAATGTTTATTTTATTTTATTATTTAATTTTTTTCAGATGCTTCACCAGGACTGTTCAAAGCCAGAAAAAATGGCAGACTTCTCTCGCTGTTGCCCATCAAAAGGACAAGAAGCACCAAAACAACACAAATCCAATTCCTCCTTCTGCACACAGCATCAGAGAAAAGTCCCAGACCTCAGATGAGCTGATGCTTTTACAGGCTGGGTTGGAAAGAAGGGACAGTCAATGTACCAGAGGACGCTGACCATAAGAAGTATGTGACCTGCTATGAACTTATCTAGAAAGAATAAATTATGGTAGTATTTGGAATATGCACAAAGTAATGGCAATGCATAATGAAATCTAAAATCTGATGTGTTCAGACCATGTCAGAATTTCATGTATTTGCATTACTGTGATTCCCATTGATTTCATAACCATTTATGTATCAAACCTGCATGTTTTAAATCTGCAGTTGACTGACCTTCTGTGCGTGACATAAACAAAAATGTCTGAACTTGAGGAGGGCCTGGATGCTTCACAAAGCTACGGGTAAGAATAGTGTCTTTATGCTCTTTCTTTGTTTTTGTCAGTGAAATGAAGCCAGTCATGTTTGTTACAATTATAATAAGACATAAATGTGTCCAAATTAAGTAACTACCAAAGGTGGATCAGGCCAACGCAGGCTGACACTGCTGTCACCTCAAGAGGAAGGATCCACTGGGTCCAGCCTTGTGAAGTCCTGGGGAGGTAAGGGCTGTCTCTACTGTATATGAAGCCCATCCAGCACACACTGGAGACTTCCCCTCTACCTCTCACAGCTCTGGAGTTCCTGGCCATGCCTAAAGCTCGCTGTGTGTCACATCATGTACCCAGGAGGTACAGCCTTTCAACGTAAAAAACAAAAGATTATTTCCTTACTCCTTAATTGTTGATTTGGTGTGTAATAATAAATGTTCAGGTAGCTGTTGAATAATGAAGCCACTACCAGTATTTTACACCGAGTGCTCCAAACTGACTAACACATTAGAAACAGTTTTTATTCATTTTTAAAAGTATGTTTTGTGTTTTATTTTATAGACTGTCTGATAATGACAATGTGCTTTTGGATGATGACATTAAAGGGGTAAGATAAATAATTTTGAATCTTTGTTTATCATTAGGAGATTTCATGTTATATATTCTCCATTTTTTACAGGCATCCAGTTTGGGGTCACCTGCCTCCATTCATGTGGACTCCTCACTTCTTCACAGTAAGGTGAGCATATTGAGACATGTTTAGGTGGCTTGTTCTTATGGACTGTTTCATTTTTTTCTTGTCTTGCATTTTGCCACATTAGATAAAGTTATAAACGGTAAATACAAAGTAAACATTTTTATCCCAATAGTCAGGATACACTGGGGCCAGTCTGGTGTAAACCTCAGAGGTGACTAATACATTTCAGCAGTGAGTTAGTGAGCTAAATAGAGTCTATCATAAATGTCTAGATTTAGTGCCACGAAGGTCACAATGTCCTAACGTGACTAAAATTCAACTGTGAACTCATCCTGAACATATAAAAGTGTCTCTGCAGTAAAGAAACAAATACTTGGGTTCTGGCTTGAGTCAACACAAATATGTTTGCTGTCAGTTATTCCTCTCTTTAAATTTATTTGACCTAATATTGACATTTCTTTTATTGCTGATAGGTGACTTGTCCAGTGTGTAGTGAGCTCTTTTCAAAGGATGACATCTCCATACATGCCAGTGTCTGTGGGGAGAGGTAACTACATCTATCAGTACTAATATGTCTAAATGTTCATTTACTATAATTGAATAATGCTTTAATACTGGTAAATGTTGGTTTTGAGTTCTATTTGGATGCCTGATTCTAGATCTGGACTGTTTTTGATTTCTTTCTTTCTTTATGACAGTGATGAGGTCACAGATGAAGAGAGGAAACCAGAGGGACTGACGCTCTCTGGTTAGAAACCATCACCAGGTGTGCAGCCAGCAGCTCTTTGTCCCTGGTCATTTAAAAGAGGTCATTAAATATGTAAAATGGGTGCTTGCTGGTCATAAATAAATCTAATTAAAATTTGATTATTGTGTGAGCCAAGTGAACTTACATCATGTAAGCATACATAAAATCAAAAAGACAAATATGTTATTTGCCAAGTACTGCCTCAGTCACTGTGTTCCTTCTTTTAACTGTAAGTCATTTGGTCTAACAATAGAATGCATTTCATTTATTTTTTCCAGGTGAATGCTGACTTCGTTGTGTTAGCTCTGGCCCCCGACTTCAGGGAAGAAGGTTCATTTAGACGCCAACAAGAGATGAGTCATCGATATTCCTCAAGATTTCTTACAGAAGTTGGAAGATGAAGGTAATAAAGTAGTATATAACAGTTTTTTCATTAACTGGCAGCTTTACATTTTATTTAGGCTACCATTGTCCATATAAGTTAACCTACATGCATTTTTTTTTTACAGCGGCTTAATTTATAAAATTCAGATATGTAATAAAAGGCATTTTGCTAGCAAACGTTTTGAACATGAATTCTATATTAATGTGCATTTCAGAAGAAGATGCCAGTCAGGTGGAGGGACGCCCTGAAGGTCCTGCTGATGCTGCTCCTGGAGGGAAACATCTATCAGTTCAGAGCGTTCTCCAGGGGGTCACGGGACAAGCTCACATTCCACTGAGTCAGAGAGAGAATTGTTCAAAATGTCCATGACTGCAACTCCCACTATGGAACTCATTCCATTTGTTATCCAATAGTCAGTGCTTGTGCTGTTGCCATAACCTTCCCTACACAGCACTTGAACACCTATCATCATGACTTTGAAGAAAAGCTGACCAAAGCAGTGCTGTGTGGTTATGATTTCAGCAGGCATTGACCTGAATAAGATGTTCCTGTTTTAAAGTTTAGTTCAACAGATGAAAACTACGTAGCATTTTGACAGTTCACGTCCCATTAACCCATTTATGGTTACTTTCATTAGAACATCCTATCCTTTGGTTTAGAATACATTAAGAACTATAAATTACTTAACTGAATGACACCAATATTTTATTTGCTATAAAGTACCCATTGTGAATATAATAGGCGTTGCAATACAAGACTTCCATTGATAAGTAAATATTATAAACTTGACTAACATTTTTTATTAATGTGGAGTTTGTTTTGTTGCATTAAAAGCAACGGATTCAGAGTTAGAAATTGATTTTTCCACTTTTGAATAATAAATTCTTGTCCTAATTCGTGAGCCTTTATTCACTTGTTTGTTATCACCATCATACCCAGGGGGTCCATCCTGTCATGTTGACACGTTCTGCATGTTCTAGTTGTTTTTGTCCAACACAACTGATGTAATGATTGAATCACCTGTTCTGCATGAGGTCATGCTTGGTACAAGGCCTTCAATCAGCCACTGACTGAACTCAAGTGTGTTGAAGCAAAGAAACCTGTAACCTGCTGGGTATACTGGTAGCCTGGTAAACCAGACTATAAAGTCTGCAGAGAAGAACTGATGGTCTAGATCACTAGGCTAGGGTACTGGCCCTCCAGGACCAGGATTTGGTATTGCTGGTCATACCTGACTTAAAGCATTGTAGATGGTAAAAATGCCACTGCCATCTACTGGCTGAAACCTGCCGCGCCTCTAAATGTCAGCGGAGCAATTTGTTGGCTGGGTTACTGACACAGGAGTAAATCCAACAATAGTTAATGAAAGTAAAAATGATATGGCACAATGTGATCTTGAAAAAAATGAGTATTGTATATTTATTGTATGAAACATACATTGGGAAGCATCCAACCACAGAAATAAAGGTGAACACCAGCCTTCAATCGTAACTTAGAACCAACAAAGATCTCTGCACAAGACACTTCTTTATCCACAGTTGATCATGTTGCTGTTATTCAAATCAAAAATGTGTAAAATTAGAGAAGCTCAAAGATCACATTTTTTTCCTATACTCATTTTCAAGTTTAAATCAAACTCCTGACAAAGCAGCAGCAATGAACTCCTGACATAACAGGTAAAGGTTTGTAGTTTCTGTCTGTCTGACATTTTTATCACCTGAAGTCCTGCTAGCTGCTCTTCATTTAAGGGACACTCAGACTCAGGCACCACAATCACCATCTCCATCTTCTCCATGTTCAGCTGCAACATCCCAGTGGATGGCTGGCTCCTGAATATCCTAAAATGAACAGAACGGATTTAAACACCAACTTCATTTATCATCTTGCTTTACTGAAGTGGTTTAGCTTTCAGTTTATCAAACTTTATGATTCTTTAAAAAGAGAAAAGAGTCACCTCCAGGTTGTCTGGTTGCTGGGTTGGATGAAGCATCATTCCTGTCACTGTGTACCAGAGCTGCTCAGGACAGAGTCTGATTCCCTTCTGTTCTCAGGGGTGGGTCCAGCCGTGTACAAAAGGTCTAGGTCTGCCTTCAGCTTCTGAAGAAAAGTCATGTGAACTGATCTTCTGTAAAAGAAAGTCAGAAGCAAATGAGAATATAATAATCATAAATTATATTCACAACCTTTGAAAGGTCTCTCATAGTTTCTCTTGTGTTTTTGATTAATATATTTACCTTTTGAAAGATTCTCCAATTTCTATAAAATTGTTTTTAGTTCTAACATCTGCCTCCATGTATTTTAAAAATAAACTGATAGCAAAAAAGTACAAGAGGGCCATTCTGTTATTCTACCTCAAATCAACCAAATAACACAGACCTGTGGAGGAAACACCTAAAAGGTGTTCATTCTCTAGATCATGGAGTTTGTTGTAGTAGTATGATGTCACACAAGTACTGACATCTCACCACAAGTGCTCAGTCCTATTCATGGATTTACAAGGCATTCTTTCAAAATGTCTGACTTGACAAAACGCTGATTTGATAAAACAAAATATTGAAAGGTATTAGCTTGATGAGAAGTTAATTACCTCTGATTATGGAGACTTTTTCCTGACATAAAGCTTCCTCGGTCAGTATATACCTGGCTATTTGAACATTCTGCACCCTGATCCCCTCTGACTCTGTAGAGCAAATAGAGATCCTAAAATAATTACTGTACTACCACTAAAAATTAGCTTTAGTTGTTTCAACATTACTAAATATATCTGTTAAAATAGTGTCTAGATATTGCACCATGTAAATATTTACCTTGAGGGTACGCCATGCCTTTCAGTTGCTTTCATGAAAGCATCAAATGCTGCTGATGGATGGTTGTTTGTGGCAGCCTCCAAACATCACCTATGATATTAAAGAAATATGTATTAATGAAAGCTAATTATTGAGGAAAAAAAACTTACAGGTACAATTATGTATATATATATATATATATATATATATATATATATATATATATATATATATATATACACACACACACACATATATAATTGTAAATAATATATATAAAGAGAGAGAGACAGAATATGATAAGGTGTTATCATACAATGGGTTAATAGGATTGCATCTGTTTTTCAATAAATTTAATACAATTTAAATTAAAAATAAATTAATTTAATTAAAAAAAAACAAAGGGTCTAAAGCTTGCAGAAATCTTTGAGTGCATTGCTAGGTTGCTAAATGGTTATTAATGTTAAATGGCATTAGACAAATTAGCCTATACATAACAAATATTTAGCGATCTTAACTATGTATGCAATGTATTTCTAAAAATGTATTGAGCTAACAAGAAAACTGATCTGTAAGACAAAGTCTGTGGTCAGCGGTTTAATCTGTAAGGTAACAGTCTGATGCATACCAGGAAAAACAAACCAGCTTTACAAACCAGCTGAGTAAAGAACTGGTTTTGTTGAACAAAGCCTTTTATCAGCACGACTTACGTGAACATCTTCCACTGCAGCAGCCATGTTGGAATGTCGGAGTCCGTGTTCAGGTAAACAACTGTGCTGTCAATCAAAGTCCAAGGCACTCCTATGTAGGCAAGATCTTTTTTTAAAGTAACCAATCATGTAAGGGCCGGTGAATCCTTGGTACCCGCCCCCAAACTGACAAAATTAATTTCCGCGCGCGAGCAGAATATTCACTCAAGAGCAAAGCAGCATGCGCGCGCGCGTGTCAGCCACACTCACACTCATGAGAGCTTCATTCTGCACGCGCGAGGAGTATTATTATGCGCGCCAGTGGTAAATACAAGCGCGAGTAGTTGAATTTCGCGCGCGGGTGTTTGATGTGCGCGCACGAGACGGGGGAATCTTCAGCGGGAGGGGAAAATACACGCGTGGATGTTTAATCTGTGCTCTCTGATTATTGGCAGGATTATAACCTCATACTTCGACTCCATTCGGTAGCGTCGAATTCACACAATCTCTTAAACCAGGATTTAAAAAGCAGCCGAAATGAGACGTAATAGTCAAACATTTGAATATAGCGGGAAGAGAGAGGACATAAAGGCAGCCGGTTCAAAAGAGAATATTGTTCTGCTGGGCACCCGTCTGATGAAGCTTAGAAATGCTATTACCTCATTGTCACTGAAGCTGTTCTCCCTGGTTTAGCTCCAGAAGAAGCAGTGACCTTTTCAGCACTGTACCACATCAGGTCTATTACGCGCTGACAGTTCACCTCTCCCTTTTCCTTGGGAGAGGATAATACCAGCTCCCCCTTTTTATAGTGATGAAAAAGCAGCACGGCCCTCAGTGTGATCTCATTCTCCCTGCTCCTGGAGCTTCTACAGGCCGGAGTACTAACAGTCACTTTACCTGAAAGCAATCACCTGGAATGATGGTTCCTTTACAGTGTGATTGAATATCAATAAATCTCATTATTTTTTTCATGGAATATAGAAGCAATACCAGCTTGCATGGATGCGATTGGATTATCTTCTGAGGTAGACTATAAGCTTGATGATCCTAAAACACCACGCAATGTTTTCATCAAATGTAGTTGGAGGGATTGGTAGAAGCTGATTTTCTTACCCGGGGATTTTTGAAAGTTATATTTAAGACATTTTTAAGACCATTATGATTTTATTTTTAGACTGACATGAACTATAAAAAACAGCTTGAATCAGGTCGTCCCATAGCACAGGATAGCACAGGGCTAACTGTGGTCCCCACAGATCCCATCTCTTCCCAACTTCCCATACATCCCATCTCTTCTTTGTTTTTTATGGCGTTGCACAGGGTGGTGGCTTGTTTTAGTGACAAAATTTTGTTACAAGTAATTTTTGTTTGAAGAGTTCTTCCTTTTTTAAATTGAAAGTGTTGCGTACACGGCAATGAAAAACTTCCAATTTGAATGCACATTTACAGTACATACACACATACTGGTTTACATAGATTGGGGGGGGGGTAGTGGTAACCCCTGTTCTGCCCTCTGCCCACTTTGCTTTAGTGGGGCCAGTGGCTTGGGCTGTCTCTGATGGCCCTGGGGTGTGAGCAGTCTGGGGGATCTTGTATCATGACTGGTGGCTTTGAGCTGTGGATGTTTAGGCCTGCCTGCAGCCATCGGTACCCGGTCTTGTCTTTGGCTGTGTTGGGATCACCTCCACTCTATGCCCCCCCTTTTTATAAGCAGGCTCACATTTCACCACAAAACCAGGAGAAATGAGCATCTGACAGTTTTAAATAGCCTCCTTTGCTAGTTCTCGCCATTCTGCACCAAGACTGTTCCCTTCATAATTTCTTCTCTCTTTGCCACATTTTTTCACCCTAACAGAATTTGTTCAATGCCTGACCCACAAATGTCATTCTAAACAGTGTTTTAAAACATAATGACTCTATAATCAGGGGTGCACATAGTTTTGTCCTTGATGCACTTAAAGAGCATATATTAAGTTCTTTTTTTTTTATTATTCTGATAAAACTCTGTCCAAAAATACTATTTGAAATGTTTATTGAGGGTATTTTGTTTTACAATACATTTTTTTAAACCATTTTTCTAGTCCAAAGTGCCCCTTTTTGCAAAGCTTCTAAAAACGCTTTTTTTTTCATATGTGGACCTGTGACATCAGCTAAGGGAGCTCCTAGCTAGGTGGCGCTGCTTACAGTGTTGTCAGATGTAGATAAATAAAGTATTTGTAGGATAATTTAACACTCTGTACGATCAATAATCCCATAAATATTAGGGGTGCAACGGATCAGAAAACTCACGGATCGGATCGGTTCACGGTTTTGAGTCACGGTTCGGATCAATTTTCGGATCAGCATAATGAAAAAGAAGAGACAAAAAACTTTGCTCTCTCATTATTTTTTAAAACACTGAGCAACTTTTTTATGCTCAATCCTCATAAATACAAACTGCATTTAACTCAAGACGTCAATCTGATGCTTCAATAAAGTTTTGAATCCTATTAAAACTAATTAATGGGGGAGATAGACTCATATGCCACCTCAGGGTCACAGACCTGCTTCT
>SSNR01000053.1:2390702-2455044 GCA_006937965.1 Callopanchax toddi | reverse complement strand
CTAGTGAAAACCTCTCATACACACTAGTGAAAACCTCTCATACACACTAGTGAAAACCTCTCATACACACTAGTGAAAACCTCTCATACACACTAGTGAAAACCTCTCATACACACTAGTGAAAACCTCTCATACACACTAGTGAAAACCTCTCATACACACATGTGAAAACCTCTCATACACACTAGTGAAAACCTCTCATACACACTAGTGAAAACCTCTCATACACACTAGTGTGTATGAGAGGTTTTCACTAGTGTGTATAAGAGGTTTTCACTAGTGTGTATGAGAGGTTTTCAGTAGTGTGTATGAGAGGTTTTCAGTAGTGTGTATGAGAGGTTTTCACTAGTGTGTATAAGAGGTTTTCACTAGTGTGTATGAGAGGTTTTGTTTTCACATGTGTGTATAAGAGGTTTTCACTAGTGTGTATGAGAGGTTTTGTTTTCACATGTGTGTATGAGAGGTTTTCACTAGTGTGTATGAGAGGTTTTCACTAGTGTGTATGAGAGGTTTTCACTAGTGTGTATAAGAGGTTTTCACTAGTGTGTATGAGAGGTTTTGTTTTCACATGTGTGTATGAGAGGTTTTCAGTAGTGTGTATGAGAGGTTTTCACTAGTGTGTATAAGAGGTTTTCACTAGTGTGTATGAGAGGTTTTCAGTAGTGTGTATGAGAGGTTTTCACTAGTGTGTATAAGAGGTTTTCACTAGTGTGTATGAGAGGTTTTCACTAGTGTGTATGAGAGGTTTTGTTTTCACATGTGTGTATGAGAGGTTTTCACTAGTGTGTATGAGAGGTTTTCACTAGTGTGTATAAGAGGTTTTCACTAGTGTGTATGAGAGGTTTTCAGTAGTGTGTATGAGAGGTTTTCAGTAGTGTGTATGAGAGGTTTTCACTAGTGTGTATAAGAGGTTTTCACTAGTGTGTATGAGAGGATTCTCACATGAAACGGAAGTCATCTCACATGAAACGGAAGTCATCTCACATGAAACGGAAGGTGGTCACAAAAACCGGAAGTTGGTGTGTTATTATCGCACTTTACAAAGCGGTCCAACAGGGCTTTTCCCCAGCTCAAAACACATATGTTTGATCATCAACTTGCAGGAAAGCTTACTGAAGCAGCAGGCTAAATAATATATTGGCCTCAGCAGAGACGATCAGAACTTTGTCAAATGCTGCAACAGTCAAACAGGAGCTTCTCGCTGCAGCTCCGAGGAGAGCGGACTCGTTTTTTCCTTCAAACTGATATTGGTTCGGTTTCTGTTCCTCAACCAGCTCGGTGCCAAGCTGGCTGACTGGAGCTCACAGCCGAGTTGGAGGCAGAGCACATTTTTAAGGGGAGACTCATATGGAACCACCATCAGGTGGACAGAAAAGAGACGCGGGTCCGAGGTAGTCCGGGGCTGCAGCGGTCCGTTTCTGTCCCTACTGTCCACGTCGAAATGTGTTCTCCCTCCAACTCGGCTCCAACTCCAATGTTATGCTAACTCAGCAGCACGGAGTTGGTGGAGGTACACTAACTGAACTAAGATCAGTCAGGAGGAAAAGGGGAGTCCGCTCTCCTCGGGGCTGCTGTGATAAGTTTAGCTGCAGCGGGAGGTTTCGGTTTAACAGTTGGAGTGTTTCACAAAGTTCTGATCGTCTCTGCTGAGGCCAATATATTATTTAGGCTGCTGCTTCAGTAAGCTGCCCTGCAGGTTGGCGAGCAAACATCTAGAAACATCGTCTCGAGCTGGCGAAAAGCCGCTGTTGTGCCGTACTCGAGAGTTGATCTGCACACCAGGTCCAGTTCAGATCATAAATCCAGACTGATCTAGAGAATAAATCAGCTGATGACAAAGTCTTCATCTGGAGAACTCTAATAACTCTCCCCGTCTGAGGGGCGCAGCGCATGAGCGCATCCACGCGATCGCCTCTGACTGCAACATTTATATGTCTCAGTTCAGTTCATAAATCCAGACTGATCTAGAAAATAAACCAACTTGGTTGAACGCTCTGGGGGTTCTCTGAACCGCTGAGCTCCCGGATTCTGGACGTGGCGTTCCACGTCCAGAATCCGGAGCGCTGCGCATTTACGCAGGAGGAGTCCCTTTGACAGGCTGATGCAGCCTCTCGCCAATACAGCGCGGTCTGATGGCGCGCGCGCGCACACGCACGCACGCACACACACACACACACACACAGAGGTGTGTGATTTTAATCCGTCCAATGACGAAAAAAGATCAGCTAGCGTCGCAAAAACCAGGTGGACCCGCTACGTCGGTACCAACGGTACCTCATAAATCCTGGAACCTTAACATTTGTTTTAGTACCGACTTATTGGTTTTTTTTGACAACACTACTACTGGATACAAAAAACCCCAAAACAATATTTACCTGTTTGCTGCAACTGCATAACATCCACACAGCTGCGGGCAGAGTGAAATCAGCTGGAGGCAGCCGCTATGCAAATTTGGAAAAACCCTGCTGACCAATGGGGGCCCCCAGACACACGGGACCCCTAGGCTTCAGCCATACCCAGCCTGTGCATTAATCCGGGTCTGCTCATAGACACATATGAAAGAATATATATATACACACATAAGAGCTTTTTTCATATGTGTGTATGAGAGGTTTTCACTAGTGTGTATAAGAGGTTTTCATTAGTGTGTATGAGAGGTTTTCACATGTGTGTATGAGAGGTTTTCACTAGTGTGTATAAGAGGTTTTCACTAGTGTGTATGAGAGGTTTTCACTAGTGTGTATAAGAGGTTTTCACTAGTGTGTATGAGAGGTTTTGTTTTCACATGTGTGTATGAGAGGTTTTCACATGTGTGTATGAGAGGTAACTTGGAATAATGTCCCTGGTGGCCCCTCATAACTTCCGGTTTGGTGAAAAAATTGACAATTCTCACAAAAACGAATCCAAGAGCCTAAATAAGCTGAATTTGTGTAAATTTTTATTCAGAAAAAGTTTCTATTATATTTCTCTAAACATTTGTTTAAGGGAGTGTCTAACTTAAAATATGCTCTTTAAGGGATAAACTAGTGTTGATGCTTGGTGAACACCTCCCTGCTGTGACTTTGTCTCAAGAGGGTGGGGATGAGGTGTTGCTGGCAGTTCAGTGCATGTGTGTTAACAAGCTTCTGCAGCTGTATGAGAGCTCCGTTGCAGTGCCCTGCAACAGGAAGTGAAGCTCATCAGTATGTTATGATGGGCTGAGTGATCGGTGCTGTGGCAGCATCGGTCCACAACGGAGCAGAGGGATCTGGTACGCTCTGGTGCTCATGCACACTGGTGCACCACTGCCTGTCTGTAGCCTTATCTTTAGCTCCTAATAAGCTGCAAAATAAAATTGGGAGAGTAGGATGTATACATAGCTTGAGTACCATGAATGGACGCCTGGTACTTGAGTACCTCATTGGAAATATAGTGTGCACCCTTGTGTATAGGACTGGATATGGCACCATTTTGATGAAAGTTATTCATCCTAATACTCCAACTGGTCACTTAAAGGTCATAAGTGGTTTGATGTGAAATAGTGACTATAGCCTATGATGGGTTTGGACTTTCCAATCCCTAAGATTGAGATGATTAAATGTATGACTCTTTAAAATCCTGCTGAAACCCTGAGTCAGTATTATACGCTTGAAGATGTAGCACTGCATCAGCCATTCCTTATTTCACCTGTACACTATATGACCAAGGATTTTTTACTTTCTTTGTTTTTTCTTGCCACTGGAGGTGGTTAGAGCTCGAAGATCACAGTGACTCAGAACTGTGTCTGCAGTCTGACTCCCACTGGTACCCTATCCATTTATCTGTTTCTTTCAAACACAGATTTCTTTGTTTTTTACCTTTTCAGCTACATTGCAAAGCAGTGAGCGTGCTTTATACGTACAATATACTTCAATAATTACCCTCGGCACGCTTCGTTCTCTTCATGCCAAGATTGAAGCTTAAAGCAAACAGCCTCGAAAAGGCATTCTGGGTGATTTTTCTGCCTTGTAACAAGAGATGGGGTGAGAATTAGATTCTGTTTTTCTCTCCTGCTAGGAACAAAGAGTTTGTTTCGTCCCTTGAAAGTGAAAAACTATCTGGAAATGAACAGATTCGGACAGACGTGAATAGATTCCCTTGATGCTTCAATGCAGCTAGACACAATGGTTACACCCACAAAGCTGGTAATGAATGATCAACCTAGTATTATCCCTTTATCCTCAGTGTCATTGTTAAGCTATGACTGTGGTGGATTTTTACTGGTGTGACACATTTATTATTTGAAATCAAATAGAGGTTTGCACCCTATTCCAGCTCATTAAAGACACATGGCTACCTAAAATGACTGATTCCAGAGACTAGACTATGTTTGTAGGTGACTAGTCTGCAAAAAGGAACCATCAAGGCTCAATAAATCAGCATTTATAAAATGTTACATTTGAGATAATATTTATTTATAAATATTTACTATATTTATAATATATATATATATATATATATATATATATATATATATATATATATATATATATATATATATATATATATATATATATATATATATATATATATATATATATATATATATATATATGTATACACACACACATATACATACGATTTTGAACATATTTTCTGTAAACTAGTCTGCAATTGAGCAGGGTAATTTAATGACTAAAAATACAATCACAATTTTTAGAAACTTACAACCAAATCTGCCAATCGCATTTTAGTGTAAAGTGGGTGGAGCCAAAAACATTTGAACAGGCCTTCTTGAATCTGGTGCCCAGTGCATTCTCCTGTACATAATGTGTGGGGGGTTGTAGCCACTGCTACATTATTTCCTTGGATGAATATAAATATCAAAACAAGTCTGAAATAATTTCAGTGTGACACAGGGTCGATAGATTAGCTGATTCTGATGGATATTGAAGCTCAAACATGATTTACAGCCACATAACAGCAACGATAAAACATGATTCCTAGTTCTGGCTGCTTAAGGTAAAGTTTGTTTTGTTTGTCTTTGACTGCTCGTTTACTAAGTTATGCACAGAGAGTGATGAAACCCATACCGTTGTAATCTCTGCAGTCTGAGCCTTCGTATCATAGGCTGTTTGTTTGGGTAGCATCACAATGTATGTCAGTTCTTTGCTTTTATGCATCTTTAGCATCTTTTTGCTGCTTTGTCATATTTCATGCTGTAGAACTTTTGTTGTGTTGAAATAGTGTTTCAGTAGTTTAGTGAAAATTTTTCCCGTTAGGTGAAAATTCAGCTTATTTAGATTGGTCACGGTGAAGCACGTTTTTGGATCACGTTTTGTTTTGGGAAGTGCAGCTGCCATTAGTATTGGAGTTAACAGAGGTCAAGTCAGTGTTAATTTTGTTGACGAAATATTTTCATAATTTTTTTCAGCACGAATATATTTTAGCAAATGAAAACTAAATGACATTCAAAAAAATTAAACAGAAAAAGACTCAGATGAAGACTAAAAAATTGGCCGGCACTGTCATCAAGAATGAAAGATGAGACGAGAATTGACAGTGACGAAAATCCAATCAGAAAATGGGGAAGAATGTGACGAACAAACCAAAGAACCAATCAGCAAATGAAACAGGCGGGACTAGAGAAAGGAACCAATCAGCAAACGTAACAGGTAGAAGTAGATGAGAAGAGAACCAATCAGAGTCCGCCTTGTCGAGACTCACCAGAATTTTGTAAACATGACATGGTCAGAAATAAAAAGCCGTGTAAAAGCAAAACAAACTTTTTAGACCATCAGAAATGCGACTGGCGTGACCTCAGTATGGTTTTGCTGAAGGCACTGGTCTAATAGTCATGGTTTGCTACTGCTAGTGTTATATGACCTGGTTTTGTTATGATACAGGGCTGTCAGTGTGTTGCACTGCACAGGTGGCCAGCAGCGGGGACAGGAGCAGCCAATGAATAGGTAGGATACCACTGAGCTGGAAATACTACTGCTTTGAAAGGCCTGGCATGAAAGAGCTGACCACACGTTGTTGCTCTACCTGCTTTTGATTAAAAGAATCCGCTTGAGTGGTTTCCATGTGGATCTGTGTAACTGCAAAACATCAAGCAGATAAACACACCTCCATAGAACATGTACCATACATTTGTTTAAAGTGCCTGTGACTCCATATTTAAATCACTTTATATTAAACAGGTGTAATCTTTGATGCCTCTAGATTAGCGTTGCACCATTATAACTCAAAATACGCTGTAATTATTTCCTAACGAGCAACTCAGAGATCAGAAGAAAGCGCCGCCTTCCGGTTCTGCTGGGTTTCTCCTTATTTGGAAGCCTGGCACTTCTGCTGCAGCAGGGGGCAGTGTTGTCACGTGAAAGAGAAACGAAACTGAAACTAAACACTACACGGTCTATGGGCAATGGCGGCGGCACTGCCTCGCTCCAGGTGTCGTGAACGTGCATGTGGGAGGAGAATTTACCATATAAGCAAGTCCGGATCACTATGACCTCATAGCGGGCTGGAGTGAAAAAAACTGTTTGAAACCTGGATCTGAAATCTTGAAGAGCTTCTCACTGGCTGTACTAGGAGACAGATGGACGCCGTTTTTTGCTCTTTCTGGCAGGTTTAAGGTGAGAACTCAACGTTGCAACATGATAAATAAGTCAGAAAACATGGAAACCGATGTCATGGGCACTTTAAATTCTGTTTAAGTCGGTATCATGAAAGAGCTCAGCATTTTAAGGTTGTAAAGGACGTCACCTTATTGCAGTTTTGTTCCTGATTCTACCATCACTTTTGTCTGTTTTCATGCCGCAGAGCTCTGAAAAGTCTGCACAAATAATGCATCAACACATTTGGCTCATTTTGGAAGTGTATTCTACTGTATAACCAGGGGTGCACATATTTTTTTCAATGAGGAACTCAAAGGAGTACAAGGCGTTGATGTTTGGTATTCATGCCGCCCAGATGATTTAGTCTCCAGAGGGGTGGCGGGGAATAGCGAGACATGTAGCTAAGCTCCAGCTGCCGTATGAGTGCACCATCGCAGAGCACCACAATGAGAAGTGACAGTGAAACTTAATGCAAACCGCTCAGCTAAAGCTGCAGCTTGTCAGTGTGTAATCAAAGGTTGCTCAATCAATACTGCTGATGTCACACAGGTGCACAAAGGAGCATTGTGACAATATGAATTAATATGCACACAATGTATTTAGTGTTCATGCACACCGCTTATGAGCGGGCCTAGCTATACCATGAATAGGTGTATGGTGTACGACAAAGACAAAATTGGAACAAAATCCCCCAGAAATTTCAACAAAGACATCTATAGGCTTTTGGTGAAAAGAATGGAATAGCGTTATTTGTCATTGAACCAGCGTCCTGGTACAACGAAATGTAGTTTCAGTACAGCCGTTTCCAAGAACAGACAAACAACATATATAACATATAACAGAAAACAGGTGTGCGCAGTGATGCGCTCCCTATTTTGTAAAGAGGACACACTTGGAGGGGCGGGTGCGTGGAGGTGATAAAAAACATGTCCATTTCCCTGGGCTCAAGGGAGCTCAGATATGTAAACAGGAAAAAAAATACCTCCAACATATAAAGCACAAACTCTGACAGTCAGAAAACATAAGACACGTGATGGTGGGTGGGAGGTACACTCTAAAAAGTAAAACCATCATTTACTTACATTTTTTGGTGCAACATTTCACACTCAAGAATTTTGAGTAGATTGGAGACAATAATATTAAGTAAAAGTCAACTTCATCAATATAATTCTCTCCAATCTACTCAAAATTCTTGAGTGTAAAAATGTTACACCAAAAAGTTTTTAGTAAATGATGGTTTTACTTTTTAGAGTGTAATGGGAGACCCCACACGCCCAATCGACACACACACACACACACACACACACACACACACACACACACACACACACACACACACACACACACACATATATATATATATTTATATATATATATATATATATATATATATATATATATATATAAACTTAAGTATAGTATTGATTGAGCAACCTTTGATTTTATATATATATATATTTGCATGTACAGTATAGATGTACATAGTGTATATGTATGTATATAATTACACACAGGAATGCTTGAAGTGAAGTGAACACGACTCCTGGCATTTTACTTTGTGGTCTGAGTCACAAAAGTTCATAAGTTAATGAACATGTAATGAAAAGTAAAAATCAAGAAAAACAGCTTTAATAAGTAATGCTCATTTCCAATATTTCTGTCAGACCAACATGTTTCATTAGCAGTGTGACAACAAACCTCTTCTGTGAAAAGGGTCAAACAATAATTAATTCTGAGAGCATAAACTAACTGGTTGTTGTCCAGGTAACATCATCCGTCTGTTTTCTATACCTGCTTGTTCCTGTTCAGGGTCACAGGGAGCTGCTGCCTCCATGCCTCCAGCAGCCACTGGGTAAAAGGTGGTGTACCACTTCTCTTTTTATCTCTTTCTCCAACCTCTATTCTTCAAAATAACATGTTTGAGAATTAGTTCTCATTTACAATCATGACCCATGGTAAGAAGCAGAAAAACACATAGATTTATAAGAACTCCCACTGGTTTGTGAAGAAATTCTCCTGTTGAAAAAATGGTCAAATGTACAAAAATTACAGCAAGTACAACAATTCAAAAGATAACTTTTAAGTTAAATATATTTCAAAATAAATCAGTACTAATAATTATGTGTTCAATAAGATCAGGCCTCTTGATGTGGACAAGGACACATGGTGAACACAACCTATCAAATTCCACAGCAGTCAGGTTCAGGAGGAGAGGGCAGCCACATGTGACTGAACCACATTAAACATCTTCTGTAAACCCTTCTGCTATATGCTGGGTTTCTGTTGGGGATCACAGAGCAGGGAGACAGTTTAGCTGTCATGTCCAAGGTGTGTCCTGGGGACCACTTCAGGCCCTCAGAGTCATTTTTGCAGTCCTCAAAAATGAACGAAGGTAGTTCTCCAGCAGGATGTTGATTCAGATAAAGACTGTTTAACATTTTTATGTTTAGATTTCTTAAAATATGAGGCTGGCAGATCAGAGCTCTTATGTACGTCCAGGTTCCTAAAGCTCAACTGAACTATTATTCAGCCTGTTTATCTCAAATGCTTTCCAGAACATTTAAAAATCTACCATTCACCAGATCCTACAGCTCTGTCAAGCAACAAAACCCCAAAACATTTTAACTGTTTTATTGTTTTAAGATGATAAAATCTGGACAGGTATGCAGAGGTTAGTGAGAGAACTACCTGAAAACGCCATGTGCTGCCTGCAACCTATACTTAGGTCACTGGATGCAGTTTGTAACAGCTTTGTTAACCCCTTTAACCCCTCGTCTTCCACCAGGAATGGACTGGCCATCTGGCGTACCGTCCCAGTGGGGTGATGGTAACTGCATGGGTGATCTGAGTGGCTCAGTTTAAATTGCACTTCCTTTTGTGGAATGCAACTACGGAGCGTTTAAAAGGTCACAGATGCTAGTGTCATAACACCGGCACGGTTAACCGGTGTGCTACGTTACAGTATCATGCACGCAGCCCGTGATCACTTACTGAAAATGCAGGACACTGCTAAGGAACCTCACGGGGCTGCTAAGTGATACACAAACACTGCAGCACTTTACCTCCAGCACACACACACACACACACATACAGAGCAATACAACAGAATCCTGCATGCAGAAACATACAGTTAAGGATTAAAACTTAGATTAACGTGATAAAAAACGAACTCTCTAAATATGACTGGAATTAATTAATTGCAATTAACATGATAGTTTGACACCCCTAGTTACAATGTGGACACCTGTGTCTTTTACACTAGTGTGGCCTATATGTGTAATTTTTAAAAAATGTTTAAGTTAGTGGGTGCAGCTTATATTCAGATGTGCCCTCTAGTCTGGAAATTACGGTACGATTGACAGGTTGAGTGGACACACCACCTTAACTTTTTCTCTCTCTTTCTTAAATGAAGTGCTGGTCTTGCTGTAAAGACTTCTGACTGCAGGGAATCCAGTTTTAATCTCAAACTCATCAGTTGTTTCTATAAAGTGGATGTGATCGATTCTACTAACTTTGCCTCCAGGATTTTTTGTAATCAAAGTTTTTGAATAATTTGATGGGTAAAGTTTCAAGAAAGTTTCACCTTATGAAATGAGTGACAAAAAATATTGAACCTTTTCAGGCTGTTTTACTTTTTTGAGATGTTCCTGTAGTTTTATAGTGTTTAAGACACGACTTATGGGTTGTTTTGTACACATAATGCCTTCAGAGTTCTGAAAACATGTCTGAGAACTTGAAAACTCTTCTTTTGTCTGTATAAATATGTTTTTGCCTGTGGAAATCATATTTGTATAAGTGGCCACATCCCCTCACAGTGTGAGAGCATCAGCTAGTCCTATAGTTGTGTTTAGGTTTTGAGAATGTCTTGAACACCTCGCTTTGTCTGACCTGCACATTGAGAAAAGCCTTTTGAAAACTAAAAGAGGGTATGATGAGAGAAAAACACTGAGGAGACATCCTTCTGTTCTGCCTGCTGAAAATCCCCTCTTTTGTTCTCAGGATTTTGGCAGCAAGCCTCAAGTTCAGTCAACTTTCACTGCAGTGATTTGTCAGTGACACATCAGTAGCTCACAGATCCACACAGCACTGCCTACTCAAAGAGTTTAAAGGGGGTGAAATGCGGGTGAGCAGTGCACCCCGTAAGGCCTGCCCTCGGTGTTTGCTCCAACGTTGCAGGCGATTCGCCTCAGGAGGATAAATCCAGGAGGCCTGGGAGGGTGAAACATGTTCCTTAGGCCAGAATAAAGAAAGAACCTAAAATCTGATGTAGTGAACAGAGTCCAGAGGACAGCTTAAAGGATCAGAGTTCATGAGCCTCAGTCCCTTATAAGAAGTTGTTCCTTTTTTTTTTTTCCAGGCTGTTGACTTGTATGCCTGAAGGAAGTAGGGTGTATAGGATCAATTAATTATTTCCTTTTTGACTGGTCTTCATCTTCTTGTGTAAATGTGCTCTAGAGCAGGGATTCTTAACCATAAGACTAGAGCCATGAGCGCCACCTTGAGGGCCACAAAAACGTTCCTATTTCCACCTGTGGGCTGTGAGACCACATGTAACTGCAGACACCAAATATTACTGTTGTCCATCAAACTTTTACATCCATGACAACATGGCTGCCCACCACATGGTGGCAGTATCAGATGTTGAGCAAACTCCCCTATGAAGAAGAAGAGACTTAACTGGACTAAGGAGACTAAAAAGACGACCAACAACTTTCTATGATTAGTAGGCAAAGACACAACCAGCCTTAATAAACTATTATACTCTCCTATAGAAAATGAAGCTTAACGTCAATAATAATAAGCAGATTTGTCAACTGTGGTATTGGTACTGTGTCAGTGTACTCATATTCACAAACGTGGTCAGATACCAAACAAGGCCGCTTTCTGTAGCGTGATGCTCAGCCCTCAGTTGAGTTGCAGTGGTAGACAAATACAGATAGCACTGCAGCAAACTCTTTAGCAGATAAAGTAGGTCAAAGTAGTGAAGTAGCAGTACGTATTCCTGCTGTCTGAACCCTCACGGTACTGACATTTGGCTCGTATACATGCGACAAATCTGTTGGTCACAGCTGATCGCTCCCAAAGCGGCAGCACGTTATATTTAGCCACGTTTTGCCTTCAGCCACCACTGAAGATAAATCAGGAGAGCTATCAAAAGCTCTCTGCATCAAACAGCATGACAGGATGCTTCAAAACAACACGTTTACATTACCACACATTACTGCATAAAATCCCTGTATAATCAGGTGTATTAACTCCTCTTAGACCAGTGTGGCCTTAAAGCAGCTAAATGGAGTATCAGGGTTAGTACTTTCATCAACAACCTGTCATATCCAGTTCTATACATGTCTACTGCCACCTGGTGGAGGATCTACAAGTGGAAAGGGTCAGTTTTATTTTTTATTACTGTGAAATTGACATATACTTACATTTGATCATAAAACAGATGATTATATAGTTGGTATATTAGTATCAGCCAATAAATAGTGCATCACACCTGATTTGAATCAGTGACTAATGTGGAACGAGGAAATGCTGAAGATGTAATTAAACTAAATATTCAGTTGTTTTGGATCAGGATAAATGCTAAAATGTGTTGGATAGTCACCCTCCAGGACTGGAGTCTGACTCCCCTGCTTTAAAGGGTTAACACATCAAGCCTGAATCATGAAATAACAATAACCAGACATAGATAAGAGACCCGTTTAGGAGTGGAGGAGCAACTACGGCCATGCTATTGCAATGCAGTGAAATAGATGATTAGCCTCTGTCAGAGTGTCCAAGGGCAGCTGAGACTACAACGTAGTTTATCACCACCAGTGTGTGAGTGTGAGTGTGAATGGGTGAGTGACTGTTCGTGTTGTACAGCGCTTTGGGGTGTTCTGCACTGTAGAAAGCGCTCTATAAATACAAGCCATGTACCATTTACCATGATTATTATCATTATCATATAAGCTAATAAGATTGTCTTAGTTTATTATGTAATGACATAATAAAAAAGAAATAAAATTGGCAATTTCTACCTGTAGATCCTCCACCAGAGGGCAGCACACTTGTATTGGTTTGGATATAAAAGGTTTATGATGAAATAACTAACCCTAATACTCCAATATGGCTCCATTAAAGGGATACTCCACCAGAAAGTGATTTTTTTTTTGTCTATTGCCATATTCCTCATAGTTAGATAAGTGGGCAAAAATCATTTGTAAACAGCCCAGCCGTTTTCCTGAACCGGCAATAGTCCTTTAGCTTCAGCTTAGCGTAAAACACTGTAAGTGAATGGTAACTACTAGGATGCTAGTTGTTACTATTCACTTACAGTGTTTTATGCTAAGCTAAATCTAAAGGAGTAGTGTCGGACTGCTAAAGGAGTACTGCCGGATCAGGAAAACAGCTGGGCTGGCTACACATTGTTTTTGCCCACTTATCTAACAGTGAGGAATATGGCAATAGACAAAAATCACTTTGTGGTGCAGTATCCCTTTAAGGCCAGGATTTAAATATCAGGACCACTAGAGGGTACTTTGGAAGTGAAACAAAAAGTAAAATAATTTTTTTTTTTTAAAGAACATTTTTAGTTCTCTCACCAAATATGGTTGACAGTTTTTTTGTTACGTAGCCTGATTTGAAAAGGCTTTACTTATTCAGATATTCTTAACCCGCCTGGATGTTTCTGACTGTGACAGCCTCGGTCCACGTTTGGCAGAACTGCTTTCATTGCATGTTTGACATCTCCCCCATAATTACACATCCTGCTGTGCATCACAGAACCCGTCCCTGTTGGTGACTCACTGACCCCGAACTCACATGCAAACCTGAATATTTTCTCTTTTCATACCACCCACCCACAGACAGTTTAGTTTCCACGCTGATGAACAAGGACAACCCCCTTAAATCTCCATCTTTTGTCCGTCTCTCTGGTTGGCTGAATACTCATTGAGTCTCACTGAGGAATGGAGAGGAACCTGTGTCCTTACTGCCGCTGGTGCAAAAAGAGATGATCAAACGTCCAACTGTGACAGTGAGCAGATGGAAACAAGCCCAGGAGCCAGTTCACTATGTTAATACATAATTCTCAGACATGTCTGGCTTTTAGAATTGTCAACGATTTATATTATGGTCATACGCTGACGTTACAATACGTTAACACACAGTAGGTCATTTTAAGCATTGCACTGTATATTCTGGACATGTAAAGCCTTAAATTACCTTAAGTTCTGCTGCTGGAACTAACGGGTGTCTACAGATACTTTGCTGGAGAATCAACCCATGGTTGGATTTACCAGGTAAAGTGATCTCAAAGTTAAAAAAAAACAACCAGAAAGTAGAAATACTCATTTTAGGAATACAGCTATCAAATATCATTGAGTATTCTATCAAATAATCATTCAATTCCAGCAGTACTCAGATACTGTATAAATGTGCACGGTGCATGATGTATGTCGAAATCTAAAGCTCTAATACGGTAAACTATTATTCAGCCTGTTTACTTATTTAAAAATGCTTATTTACCAGTCAGGTTGACAGTCTGGGATTCCCTGCACCTACAACCCAAACCCTGATGACAAGGACAAGAACATGTCTGAGAATGAGTACACTAGAGTTAATATAGACTAGCATAAAAATGCCTATACTTATTTAGGGTATGAGATATATCAAATAAATATTCTACAGCATCCAGACATGTGTAAAACAAATGTAGACACCAGCTAATTTTTTTTTTTTACTTGATTGGTCACATGAGACAACATGGACAGACAGCACTGCTACAAAAGCAAAGAAGAGCTGCTATGGGACCCCAGAGGTCCAAGCAGGCCCTCATTAAAGTCTCATCTTCCTCCACCAATCCGGGTCCAGGTTGCAGGGGCAGCATTCCAACTAGGGAGTCCCAGTCCATCCTCTCCCCAAACACCTCCGACCAGCTCCTCCAGGAGGACCCCGAGGTGTTCCCAGGCCAGATTGAAGATGTACTTTCTCCAACGTGTCCTGGGTTGACCCGGGGGCCTCCTTACGGCCCTCATTAAAGTGAAATGGAAAAAAATCACTGGAAGCAACATCACAGACAGGGTCAAAAATGACCAAAACATAGGCATACGATACATAATAATGCACATATGATGCCTATGTGTTTTTGCTCCATTCTACCATCATTACTTTTTGAAACACCACAACAAAACACACAAGAGTTTAACGTTGAGAAGTGCGAAAAGTATGTTTCATTCAGAAGGAAGAACTAAACTGTAACATGACAAAATAATTATTAGTTTTTTGTTGTTGTTGTCACATTTTAGTGATTCCTTGGAGTCAGAAATGTTATTGAATATTCTTTGAATGACCTGAATCAGAGATTAGTTCTGAAAAGATTGACTGAGAATCACAGCAGGACTGATTATTAAATGGATTACAGGCCTAAAGTGGTGCCAACAGAGCTGAACTAAAGAAAAATGACTTAATGAAGAAAATTTAACAAAGAGGTGATACAGCAGATGGAAATTTACCATGAATAAAAACTAAATTGTGTACCATAAAAATACAAGACATGGAATGCAACATCTGGATCTGACAGTAGATAGTATGGCTGGACTGATTAATAAATGCAGGGCAGGTGAGAGTAATTAACTGAAGGCAAGAAAGTCAAAGAGACAGTGGATGACCTGGTGGTAGCACTCAGAGGCTCTGGGACATTAAGAGCTGTGCTGGCAGGATCCTGGCTAAGGGGTACAGATTTGACCACATCACCCCATCCTATAAGTCATGTTTCCATGGCAGCGGTCGGTACGGTTAGATTTGGTTCGGATCGCTATTTTGTCTGTTTCCATTGTAAAACCGGTCCATACAACCCATCCGTACCGGACCATGAATGGTCCTCTTGAGCTGGGGGTCCATAGAGCGGGTACGGTTAGGGCGGAGCTGTGGCGTTAAAACACAGACCACTGATTGTGACAAGCAAAACAAACCCTGGAGTGCATTATTTTATTATTACTAAAGTGAGAAGTAAAAACAATCCATCCTGTAACGCTGGACCCGACTCCTAAGGTCTGGATCAGTGAGTGATCCCTCGCGGTCAGCGGCTAGACCGGGCAGGGTCCAGCCGCTGACCGCGAGGGATTTATTTATCACTGCGGACCGCAGGTCTCCGCCTCCTCAGGTCTGGGTTTGTGAATCTCTCGCGGTCCGACCCAGCAGATCGATCCGCGGACCACGAGTGAATCACTGCGGCTGAACCCGGTGCCGCGGCTCGACTGGCCAGGTCGGACCGCGACCCATGGACCCAGACCCGAGGAGGCGGAGACCCGCGGTCCGCGGCTCGACCAGCCGGGTTGGACCGCAAGTAAATCCAACTGCAGATTCACCGCAGCTAAACCCAGTTCCGCGCCTCGGGTCTGTTGGCAGAGATCCGACCACGGAAGTGATAAAATTCCAGCAAGTTACACCAGGTTTGATCACTTTAGAACTCCAAACATTCAGCAATGAGCTGCGTTCAGGACGAACTACATGGATTGGTAAAAAAATGAAAGAGTTTATAAAGAAGTTTCACAAAATGCAGCAGAAGGATTTGAGCAGACAGCGGAAAAATGTCGGAGAAATTAAAATCCCCATATAAGAACAGAGCTGGTATGACGTGATGATACGTATTTACGTTTAACCCCGCCTGCCAAGTGAGGGTATGAATGCTCATGGAAACGCTCAACCGAAATAGCGGATCCGTACCGGACAACGAGGACCCTCCACCGAACCGTACCTCCCATGGAAACATGGCTTTACTCTCTCTACATATACTCTATATATGAGGATTCAATACAACTATAGCTATAGCTTCTTATTACTACAAAATCACCTTTTGATCTGCTTTTAATGTGTATTTCTAATTCTGTTTTCATTATCACTTGGTGTGTTTTTGAATTTGTTTCTCTTATTTTCTAGCACTTTGAGAATTGCTATAGTGCTTTATAGAGAAAGTTATTAACATTATTATAAAACACAAAAAGGAGCAAGAAGCATATTTATTTCAAAAATCTAACTAAACACAATAACTACCAAAATAGCTTATAGTACTCTAATTCAAAATCCCTAACCTCATGAATATATATTTTATTACAGTGTTATTAACAGATAATCCTGTGGTTATTCAGAGCAGAAATTAGCAATGACACTAACTATCTTTAGCACTTCTAGGTAATAGACTAGAGTAACAGTTCTGGTCCAGATCTCATACTATTTCTCTTTAAGTCACTGTAATGAAAAATAAATGATGAGTGTTAAAAGTTTGTAAAGTAGAGTCTGCATGAACTGCTATAAATTTTTCAAGATGTTTTAAAAGAGGCTGCAATCCACTTTGTAACTAGCTCCAATGGGATTAGCAGTCTAGACAGAATTTTTTATGCTGCAAAGTAAATAGCGATGTTACAGTATAGCAGGATAGATAGATAGATAGATAGATAGATAGATAGATAGATAGATAGATAGATAGATAGATAGATAGATAGATAGATAGATAGATAGATAGATAGATAGATAGATAGATAGATAGATAGATAGATAGATAGATAGATAGATAGATAGATAGGTAGGCACTAGTCAAAAAGATCTTACCTCAGCTCAGGAACAGAACCAAGAGTTTAATCCCACTGCTGCCACCATTTGTGTCAGGAAAAACTGAAATAGAGACAAGAAAACCCAACATGTTGTTTTCATCAAATCTAATAAAAGGGAATTTTTCAAGCAGATATTTTTTCCAGATAAATTAAATCATTAAAGCAGCAGAGAATGAATACTTTCCGGTAGTAACATTACAGTATATTTTTATGCATTTAAAAATCGTTAGTACACACTATGACATGAGTCTTGAAGGAAACAAAATACTTTATCAGAGAACAGTGTAGCTTGTCGGAACTAGAACCCTGCTATACATTGCCTAAATTAGCAACTCATTGATAAAACATCCAATTTTACTTTTTTTAGCAAAGTATGAGATTTGTCTTGATTCTGAAAATATGACTGCTGCTCAAGGTGAGTGATATGAACAAAAAAAACTTGATTTTGTTTGCAACAAACATGAATTATTGAAGGCAAAACAAAGCTTGAAGCTGCTCAGAGTAATTTATGTCAGCATAGAAAAACAATAGACTTTATAATAGCTTTCACGTTAAGATCCATCCTTCCTACTCTGCATTTGTCTTCCAAGCAATATTGGATTTCCAGCTCTGTGTTGAAAACACTGGCCCAAAGCAGCAGCCATCACCCACGATTCGCCCTTATATTTCAGTCATTAAAGGTAATAAGATAATAGACCTGTTGCTTGCAAACAGATTTCTAGTAAAGCTCAGAGCCATCTTCTAGATAAACTACACATAATGATTTTGATGACAATCCTTCAGTGTCTGAGTCAGAGATAAATGATGAGGGAGATATAAACGTTTTAAAAATACAGAGCTTTTTTCTGCCAGGTCTCTGTTCATCCTATTAAACACCAGTTAAATGTTATGTTTTTAATTGTTTCCATTGCTTATTTGATGGCTTTATACATTAAAATACATTTCAGTTATGCATGCACAAACTAGTAGAGCTCCTTTTATTACCATCAAAATACAAAAGTTTATAGTTGCAAAATTGCTACTTTAACAATTAAATGGATCTAAATTGTTCCCAGAATGATTCTGATAATGTGTCCAGCGTTATGTCCCTAAACTAATATTGCATTTTTTTCTTTCTCTCAATATTTAATGAGATATTATGAATTTATAACATTAATCAACACTATAGACTTATGCAGCGGTGGCTTCAATACATTGGTCCAACCCTCATTACCACATGAAAAAAAACAACAACCTTTATAAAAGACTCCATCAATTGTGTATTGGCATAATTTAAAAAATATAAGGCTGTTGTGTAAATGTAAACACTAAAGCAAACAATATAGCTAATGTTTAAAACAGGGGCGCTCAACCCGTCGAAAAAAATTGTCACCAGCCGCCACTGGCAACAAATACATAACAACCTTGCACAATAAATTCCTAACACTGGTTGATTGTCTTTATTTCATGTTTTTGTAAGAGAAAGCGGTGATTGCAGAGTGCATTTAATTTGAAAACTGTTGGGCAAGGAATTTGTTAAAATGATTCATTTTGTTTCGACAGTCTTGCAGGTACCAGAATAAAACATTTGGCACAGCAACCGAATTAGTCACCATCTGATGATAGCATTAATTAATAAAGGTTCATCCTGTGAGCCTTTTATCCATCAATAAGTAATTCTGGCTTACTCGCTCTTAAAAGAAAAAAAGCATGCTTAATGGTTGAGTATCAAAACTATCTGTATGTATCTGTATGACACAGCAGCTAAACCTAACCACTAAGAAACATCTCTTTAAACCTGCACATCTCTCTTTCCCATTGAACACTGAGCCTGCTAGACTTTCTTTTTCCAGATGTTAAGGGGGAGTCCATCTTTTGCTCAAATTTCCCTGTGCAATGTTCAAACTATTCCCGAAGATTATATCTTGCTGTTTGCTGTTTTCTTTTTTCAGAATTAGGTCATCTATCTATTAAGTTGTTCTCTCTGAACTTCTCTTCTGAACTATTAAGTTTCTCCTCCAACACCAACTCAACTCAAGTCAGCTCAAACAGAATCAAAGTGCTTAACAAAGTAAAACGAAGGCGTAATAGTAAAAAACAAAATACTATCAAACAGAAAAACAGACATGCATACATCAATGCAAAACATAATAAAAGCATTAAGAACAAAAAAAGAATACACAGGCCAGTTGGTAAAATATTTGCGCTACAGGAAACAGACGCTCATAAAGATAGGCTATTTTCTGAAAAAACAATGAGTCTGCTGGAAACAACCTTCGATGTGAAGGTGGAGTCTGCCATTTGTTCAAAATCTTCTTCGCAATTTCCAAACCATTCCTGAATAAAAGGTGTTTTTCTTATGATTTAAGTCATTTATATTTGAACTTGCCATCTCTGAACTTACCACATTATCAGCTATTAAATGTATCTTCCACCACCTCGTCTTTCTCCTGATAAACACTGAGCCTGCTGAAGAATATAGGTTAGTCTACTAGTTATTTTTTTTTGTATGGAAGACAAAGTGATCTGTGATGCATTTAGAAACACAAGGGAGAAGATAAACTCCTAGTAATTAGCTTAAGGTTTGCAGGTAAAATGCTACTGTATATTTGAGATATCACTTGAGACATAATCTATGGGTATACACGATACACCATCCTCCTGTTCTAAGAGCTGTGTTTGTCAGATGCCTCAACCCAAATGCTGCCTTCCTTGTTTCTGACATTCATCACAGTGGGAGCTGAAACACTGAGCGCTCACTACCCTCAGCAGCTCCAGCCTCACAGTGGTGGCATTTTTGGAGATCTATGAGGCTGTTTATGAGAAGCTTGAAAAGGGCATTTTGCAGATTTATGGATGACAGGGCTAAATGATTTTGTGTGTGTTTCTGTGTGTGTGTGTGTGTGTGTGTGTGTGTGTGTGTGTGTGTGTGTGTGTGTGTGTGTGTATGTATTTGAGACAATCGTGCCCTCCACACCCACCATCCCCTCCCCCTTCGTCAATACCAACAGCCCCGTCAAAGGAAGAAATTGACAGGGACGGGGGAGGGGAGGCGAGGGGTGGGCATTTAAATGAATAAGTAAAAAGGTCACGTCAAGCCATTTTCATAAAAGTTCATTAACTTTTATTTGTTCAAAAAACATGTCCGCATAATTAAAATAAGGGAGATTGAGCTAATGAAATTACAATAAACCGTGGTGGAGTGGAACCGAAGAATAATAACGCGGGGCTTACACGTATCCGGGACTTAATTGCACATTATTGGCAGGTGACCTTTGGAGGAGATTGGAGCGGATCCCCAGGTGTGTTCAGCGAGGTGTGGGTTTACTTTGTCCTCATCCTTGTGTGTGTTACCTTTGTGCTCACGGAATATGTAAGCGTACAACATTTACTTACGTGCGAGTGTGACAGGGTGATACAGTAACCAAGAGGTCTTATTGCTTCTTCGACATCCATTTATTGGGCCTATTATTACCTGCTGGGGAGGTAGTGGAACAATAATATTTTTTGACAAATGGCAAGTTGTCAAACTGGCTTTCTCTACACCTTGTTCTATAAAAATTAGATATTGCAAGCCTACATATTTTATTAGCGGCTTTAATGGCGAGGTTCACTCGCTCCTGGTTGCTTCAGGATTTCTCTGTCACTTTTTGTGCTAATGAAGGTGAAGAGACTGAAGAGTTTCTACAAAGGCAGCTTGAACTGATTTTAATAAAAAGTCTTCAACATGAGGAGATGGAACTAATTGGGGAAATGTGCTTGATTCGGTGTTCAGATGAAGCCGCACACTCTCGGTTTGACATGAGCAGACTTTTATTTGGACCCTTCCTATTTAACTGACGGCAGCAAGTATCTTTTTTTAATGTGTGTAATTTGCTATCGCGGGCCTTTAAAAGATAGATGATGCCTGATGTTATGTTGATGAGAATGGAAATCAATTTTCACCCAGTTTAATCATCTCATCGACCTAATATCTGCTGTCAATCTAAAGATGGGGCTGCGATGTTTCAGGTTTTGTAAAACAATTTAATAATAATTGATATGGATGTGATCACATTTCCTTCAGAGGTTTTATCTGCAACACCTTGCCTTTGACCTGCATAGAGCTTGTCTCCGATCCGCTGATGGGAGGGGGGGTTGTAAGCGTTGCTGTTTGCTCACAGTGTGTGTTCAGATAGCCTGGCAGCCTGTTTGTTTGCTTACACCCAGTCTAGGTCAAAGCAGATGCCCTCGCTCTTCTTCTGTCGTTTCACTCTTTCGGCTCGCCTGAGATTCGTCGGCTTTCCGACTCTTACCAGCTGGATTGTTCTGACCTTTTCCTAGAACTGTATGTGCTGTAAGGTAATGTCACAACATTCGGGTGTGTGAGAATAAGCCGAGTGTTGTCTCCTGGTATTGCCTAAACTCATGAATATGATGCTCTTTAAAGTTTGATGAGGATAAAATGCTGTAGCGTTTTACTCAGGCTGTATATTAAAACATAAAAATAAGCAAGTCCTGCATCCTATTCTGCATTAGGGATAGTAAATTACAAAGTTTAAAGGTCCAAATCAACACCCATGACATAGTCTGTGGTCCAGAAGGAGGAGAGGTGCGGCGGCGGGAGGTGTGACACGCGTTCTGTGTGCAGCGCGTGGATAGGTGGCTGGGTGTTTGGATATTGGATGTGATGCAGCAGTTTGGATTATGAATGTCTCTTATTCCAATGCTCCTCTGTCCTGTGGGGTGCCACAGGGTTCCATTCTTGATCCCCTCCTATTTTCCTTTTATTTGCTGCAATAAGAATTTTACATTTTGCCAGAAAGTTGATTCAGTAGTCAAATCGAGTTTTTACCACCTCCGTCTTTTAGCTAAAGTTCAACTTTAAACTCTTATTGTTTGTTTTTAAAACTTCATGGTTTGGTCCCATTCTATATTTCTGATCTATTGACTTTGGGCATCAGTAGTAAATCCCTGAGGTCTTCGTCCCAGATTTTTATAAATCTTCCAAGAACCAAATAGAAACACTGGGGTGAGCCGGCGTTCTCTGTAGCAGCACCCACTCTGGAACCAGCCTCCGCTGGACTTACATCTAATCACTGACCTGGGCCTTTTAAAATCAAATCTTAAAACATTTTATTCAGGAAGGCTTTTAATACTCTAATTAAAAATGTCTGACTTTTATTTACTCTTCTTGTTTTGTTTGCTTTTAACAATTTCTTTTATATTTATTCTTGTTTTTAATAAGGCTTGTAAAGCACTTTTGCTGTCTAGATGGCTGTTTGAAAAAGCCCATTTAAACCAATAAATGAAATGAAATGCAGCGAGCTGCTCGGCTGCTGATTGAAGGACAGCAGCGGCTGCACACATGGTGCAGCACCAACATGTGATTACAACATAGATTTAGTGTAAGAACCACTGGATTTACTGTGCGGTCGGGACAGAATCAGCTCTGGCTCCGGACCATGGTCTGCCTTAAGATGATATATGTCTTACATCATTGTTTAAAATGTTATTTTTATTGTCCTTCCTTCTCTTTTTTTGCATCCATGTCTTTGCCTACCTGTACGATCGCCAAATATCTCCCGAACGACTGGATTCAAATGAAACTCTTAGAGATAATTCACTGGACGTACATCTACGTCTACTTTAACACTTCACAGGTCAACTGATCATATATGATCACTCATTTTTGCATTCAAGTTTCATTTGCAGCCTAAACCTGAATCTTTTACAACAATATTTTATTATATACATGGAAAAATTACAACCTTTTAAAACATTTTTTACAAACACAAACATTTATAAAGTTGAATAAATTAATTATTTGACTAATTAAAAAAAAAGTCATGGACTATAAAGCCCATAGAGTCATTTACACACTGATGGTGGTAAGCTACATTGTAGCCATAGAGGCAAAGGCACTACCACCAGTAGGTTGAACAAAACAGAAACATGTTCTTTAAAAAAACAAAACAAAAAAAGACTCCGTGGTTGAAACTTGAAATTAAATGAAGTTTTTGGGTAAACACCCTTTAAAGGGTCAACTTTTGAAATCAACCCATGTCGGCATGACCACCTCAGCTAATCGTCTTTGAAACACAAAAATGGCTCAGATGTGTGATTATTGAACACAAATTTGGTGTCTTCTCCAACACATACCCTGGGCCCTAATTAACCTCTTAAATGGATATCAAGTGATGTTCTATTTGTTATTTATCTACAGTGAGAACCACACCCACCAGTGACATCACTAAAGCAGTCGGATACTATAGAAACAGGAAGTAGTCCCCTGATTGGACCATTGCTCTTGGCTATTCAGATCAGAAGGGACACTACTGCTGAACAGTGACAAACTAGCTACTAATGTTTAGGCTTTTAAAACAACTCTTGCTCAAAAACGTCATACTGATGCGTCAGAACCGTAGTTGACCTGTTTGTAAACCCCAACACAACAATGTCCAAATCACTAATTTACTGCATGTCACTGTAGCAGGATAAACACCATAAACTAAACAAAAGGTCTCATGCTAAATTATAGTGTTATGAAAGTAACCTCATGGAAAAGGTCTGCATTTGAACTCCAATTATTGGTTTCATGAGGATCTTTGTTCCCACTGAAAATATTTTTTTGTTTTATCATTCATTCTCTTTCCCCTTTAAGCCCATTCTGCAGGTTTGATGCATGTATCTGACTTTTATTTCTCCACAGTTACATAAAAAAACATATTTAGCTCAGATAAGTAACAAAGTACCAAAGGAAGTCTTTGAATGTGACGTTGGCTCTCACTGCAGATGTCTACATAAAGACCGCTCATCTGGAATATTCAGGATTTGATGACATCATTAAAAACATTCTGTAAACAAAACAGTTTCATATGAAATGATAGATGTTTCCAATTTGTCATCTGAAATATGTTGTCATAACTACTCTGAGCACAAACTCAAGATCTTTGCTAAAATATAGGTCAAACAACTCGGCTAAATTGCTACAACAGCTATAACCAGGAGTGCACTTAACTAGTACGCCAGTACACAAGCGCATCCCAGATACCACGTGCGGATCAGATCCCTCTGCCCAAATGTGCCTTGCGGACCAGAGCTGCATGCAAAACTATGTTTGGGGACTTTTTTTTGTTGCAACACCTAAGTGTGCGTCGCTGATTACTTTCCCCAATAGAACTGGTTCATGCTGTTCTGCTCTCTGACATTGTTTTAAATAGAGAGTCGTTCTGTTTCAGCCAGTGATTGTAGTTCAATAATGACTCCTGGCTTGAAGCGTCATAGGTGCTTTCACGGTCCCGATCGCGCAGCCCCACATGCATGCACCCCCACCCCAACTCACGGCGTACCAAACATCCGGCGCCAAGTTCTCCTCTGAGTACCTCAATGAAAAATCTTTGTTTACCCCTGGCTATAACCCAGTTATTGTCACAGATATTGGGTTTAAATTTTCTTGTAGCAATAGCTGCAAGTCATTTACACTCCAAGAGCTAACTGATTGTGCCAGATCTTGCTACATTAACACTGCAATAAGTTGCATGTTATTTTTGAAGACGTGACCAAAACAGCTGAAAATCCATTATTCTCAGCAAAAGATAATTTTAGTTTAAAAACTTTGGCATTAAAAATGGTGAATGATATGCATTCCTTCTGTAAATGTTTATGCGGTAAATTTCATTTTTGTATTCAGCCATATAAACTGAGGTTTTTACGTAACAGGACAGTTACCAGGTACCACAGATATAATGTGGCTGTATCTTT
Organism: Callopanchax toddi; assembly: GCA_006937965.1. NCBI lineage: Eukaryota > Metazoa > Chordata > Actinopteri > Cyprinodontiformes > Nothobranchiidae > Callopanchax > Callopanchax toddi. Next base: position 2,430,149 of record SSNR01000053.1, on the reverse strand, counting down.
GAGGTCATCCTTATGGTACTTATGTCTGACGCTAGTGGTGCAGCTTAAAAAATGATTGAAATCTACATATTAGAGTTTTAGCCGAACAGGCATTACGCAGTCCCCAGGCCACATCCAGCCCAGTGGATGTCCCTGAAGGGTCTCTGTTGGATCAGTCAGGGGTTTACCATGAATTAAAGTACACACTGTGCTGGCTGGTATTTTTTTGAACATGGCCACTGCGATTCTTGAGCATAGATAGCTATGATAATACCTTTGACTGTGTGAGCAGATTTTCCTCAGGGTTTATGGGAGATTTGTTAGAAATGTACATTAAGTACACCCAAACGAGTCGATACACAGAAGATTGTCCCTGGGGTTGTACCCTTAAAGGTATTGTTTTTACCTCTGGTTAAAAGGTACAAGACTGAACACAAAAGAGGAAAGTGAGAAAATGGTCAATGTTCTGGTAAATGAAACACATTTATATAGTGCTCTTCTAGTGATTTTGACCTCATAAAGTTACATTTACTCAGTCATGCACAGATTTACACCCTTGATTCATGAATCAGGATGGTGGATGCATGTCCGTGTGTTTCTGTGAGGCTGGGATATTCTTTTTTTTAAATTCATTATTCTGAATGGGAGATGACCACTCCTCCCACTGAGACACAACAGCCCCAGAAAGAAGTAAGAGACAAGGACGAAATCTATTTTGGGAACCATGGTCCTTGTTTGAGGTACTTTCCTTTATTTGAGTTCATACTGGTGGTACTTTGTCCATCACAGTAACTTTTCTCATCTAGACATTCTTAGCTTGTGCATTAGGGTATGCTCTTACTTGGCTCAAGAAGCACTCTGTGTATATTAGGGTTGCATTATATATCAAAACTTTATTATTGTTGCAACGTCGGCATGTGCAATAGGCACATCATAAAAAATTACCATGGGCCCGTGCAGATGGGCTTGAGGTCTCATCGCCCTGTGTGAATTATCAAGTGCTATAGTGAAGTTTGCTTGTTTGTCTATGGAAGTTACCAGATATCATCACTTGCCTGGTAAAAGTTTAAATCAAACATTGGCCAAAACTTGGACCACTTCCTATTTCTAGACACTCCACCCACTTTATGTGATGTCATTGGTGGGTGTGGTTAATATTGGAGATAAATAACTGATTATTTTACGCTGTTGTTTGGGATCTGCAGCAGTCCTGATCACCTCCATATGAAACAATGGCCTTATTACCATACTGCTTTATCTCCACAGGGTAACATGCTCCTGCTGAAACTTGCTCCTCTAAAATAGCTCCATCCCTTTTCGGATGTGAAACCCCATGTGAGTTATAACAGAGTGCAGTGAAACATACTTGAACCCAGGCAGACACTTCCACTAGCACATGCCGACATAATGTAGGTCAATACACACTCCTGTACTCATGAGCGCTGTGCGAACGCACACACACGCACACACACACGCACACACTGTATAGATTTACTGTCATTTCCTTGGAGTGAAGAAATGTCCTTTGACCTTTGCATCAAGTGTGGCTTCTTTTTTATGTTATTTTTATTTTACGATTGTCAGAACGGATCGGCTGAAACCTCTGTGAGTTTGAGTGTAGCGTGTGTGCGGCTCAAACGCGGCAGTAATTAGCGCTGAGCATTCGCGTACACGCAGTTAATCTCGGAGCAGCCGTGCGGTTCTCGATGGAAGCGAGACCGCGGGACTACTCCGATAAGTAAGTAGTAAAAACTGACTTACTGGTAGGTTGAGGACGAAGCTCGGAAGCCTGGTAGGTTTAGATGAAGCTCGTAGCATGAATGAATGAATCGATGACTGAGCACAGGTGTATGGGGTGAAGGGTCATTTATAGAGGAGGTGGAGCCAGAGGGATGATGGGAAATGGAGTCTTAGCGGGAGGAGCGGTCAGAAGGAGGGGAAACCGTGACAACGATGACAGACTCAGATTGGGAAGTCATTTCAATAGATGCTGGATCAGTGAGAAAGTCACTGAAGAAAAGCTGGCTTTCTTTTCTTCTTTTAATTGGTCCATTTGTGTATGTATCTTCTTCTAAGAGCTGCACTGTTGTCTCACAGCTAGGAGGTCAAAGGTTTGACGATCAACCGGTTGGGCACCCCTGACATACAACTTCCTTGAGATTTCCTGTGTTGGACCTCATTAGTTTGTTTTTTTTTATTGTGAGTGCCTCTGTTTGGAAACTCCCCATGGATTTATTGGACACTTGACTGAATTCAGTCAATTCAGTTTATTTCCATAGCACCAGTTTACAACATAAAATAATTTACGGAAAGTTGTACATTTTCGAGGTAATACAGTTGGATACTTTACTTTGTTTTTCATGTTGTGAAACACAGAGACGTGCTCTTTCCTTAACATCAAAGCCTAAGAGGAAGAAATCAATAATTCTGTGTTTATACAGAAAACAAGAACAAAAATTACAGCTGACCTGTGATATAAGGCCTTTGCTCTTTGGATTTTGTGAGCAAAGATAAATGTTTTCCCCTACTTGTTGTTTAATTCTGTGTATTTTTTAAATTCTAGAATCCCTCTGTCCATGTAATCTGGGGCCATGCGGCTCAGCGCCCCGGAGCCGCAGTGGGCAGCCCCAGACAAAGTCACATTAGCTTCTTTGACCTCGCTGCTGTAATCGGCTCTAGGGAGAGGCGGGTGCTTAGTGTTAAGCAAGAGTCCCTCACCCAACATTAATAGTTTTGCAAGCACAAGGCTGATACTGAAGGATGCAAGCGTTACAAAGAGCTTACCTGGAGATTAGCGCATCAGCAGTTCAATCACAACGTAGCCTGCAGGATTAGACTGGTGTTACGGTACGCTGGTTGTTCTTACTTTAGCCATCTGCAGGACAGTTGGAACCTGGAGTTACTTCATCGTGCAGTCTTCAGTTGAACTGATTATTTCTTCTAATCTAATAATGATTGTGTTGTATTAATCTGACATGTGGCAGCATCGTTTATCTCTAATTCAATTTCCTGGTTTGTCTTGAATTTTGGTGTTTTTTATTGTTACGCACCAAAATCAGTCCAGATATATCTAACCTGGGCATGCCTTTAGGTGTGTCACTGAAGAGGGACTTTTTATATGGTGGGGGGGGGAAAGCAATAATTTTCCAATTAGATTAATAGAAAAGCTGTTTCCAGGTGGGATTATAGAATAAACTTGTCGGGAACTGGATTATTAATGTCTGTCTGTAAACTAGTGACCAAATAAAAAAGTTTGTCTTGATTGACTGTTCTTGATGGGTGGGAAAAAGGAGCAGGTGACATAACGGTGTTGTTTCCATAATTCTGAAGCAGTGTTCTTTTAGTTATTCATCTACAAGGAAAGGAAAGGGAAATGTGCGACCACGTATGTGGGAGGTAGTAGCTCAGTGGATAAGGCATTGGTCTTGCATCCAGAGGATTGCAGGATTGAATCCCCACTCCAGCTGGGTTACTTTGTCATAGTGTCCTTGGGCAAGACACTTAACCCACATTGCCTGCTGGTGATGGTGGTCAGAGGGCTGGTGTCACATCTGTATCCGGTCGATTTGCCTCTAACTGCCATCAGCATGTAAAGCCTTTTGTTAGTCTTTTGACTTTGAAAAGTGTTCTACAAATGCGATACATTGATATTTACATATGTAGATTCCTCTGTACAACATAGTGGAATTTCTTCTCTGCTTTTGACCCATTCCAGGATCAGAGGGCAGCCATTTTTAAAGATGCATGGGAGGCAGTTGGGGTTCAGTATCTTGCAGAAGGAAACTTTGACACCTGGCTCAGGCCTTGGATTGAACCCTGGTGTCCCACACGGCATACACCCTCTCTTCCCCTGAGCCACATACTCCCTTAAGGGGGCGACAGAACTCTGAAACACAAACTTTTTATAATTAAATGTCCATGTTGATGGCTTGAAACATCAAAGGTACTATTATTACTCTTGAATATTTCTGAGACAGAATTGAGTTGAGAACTTTCATAATTCTTATCTTATTCCAGTTTAATTCAATAACTTAAAGCAGTGCAGATTCTTTGTTCTGGTTATTTAGGGTTCTGGGCTGCTACCAGAAGACTGAGTTTAAAACGATAAACTACAAGGGTACCAACACAAACCCAGAGCCGAGAGTATGAAGACAGTATTTTACCTAGTAACAAATAATTGTATCACTAATAGTGCAATTGGGTACTGTTCTGAGAGTGTATACATTCACTTAAACTGGCATCAGACTGGTTTTGCTCTTTATTCTATATGAAGACAAGGGTATTAGCATCACATTGTTCCTAATGAAATCCCCAATCCTCACCATGTTGTCAGAGTGGGAAGGCTTGGCTAGCTCAATCCTAACTCAATCGAGGATCATCAATAATTGTCTCTAAATCAGCTCCTTTATTCAGTTTTTTTTTCCAATTCATTACTAGTGAATGGGCCTTTATTGGCATGACAGTTCTAACGAGGACTCGGGGAGTGTGTGGAAGCTTGTAATGCTGGATTGACACAGGCAATTTACGAGGGGATCGACGGTCGACTCTAGGCCAAAACCCAGCACAAAACAAACAGAGCCAGTGAGAGTATGAGATTAAGAGATTTATCTCCCCTCCCCCTCCAACACCACTGTTCCTGCATTTTATTGTCCTCCCATCTTTTCTTTTTCTATTGTGTTTATTTTGCTTGGCTAATCTTCTTCCATTCCCTGCTGTGTTTCTACTTTTCATACAATTTTATTCTCTTTCCAAATGAATTCCAACATATCTTCCTCTGAGACTGAAATTCTAACTACTTTGTTTTATCCTGCACTTCCATTTCTCCCCCCGAAGAGTTCAGACCGTCAGAGTGCATTTAAAAATGTAACGCACCACCAAGTAACATAAAAGTCTGGGATGCAGTTTCTCATTTAGAATACATAGGATATCCCCAGTGCAAAGCTATACTTTTATGCACCATGTTCCCAAACTGGAAACACAATTTATGCAAAGCATATGTATCCTCTTTGGATATGTAGCTTTTGATTCAGCAGTTTGCCAAGATCTTGAATATTTTGAAGTGTGGACGCTGATGAAGGAAGAATAAAAGGAGGTATCAAAGGAAATAGTGGTATTTTTTATTTTTGACTTGTGTTTTAAAGCTTTATCAATTCAAATTTGACAACTGACATTTGAGTTTTGACCTTTTTACAAAAAAAATGCAGCTGCCTTAAAATGGGTTTCTGTGAAATTATTATAAAAAATGTACATCAAACTGTGGTTAGCTCCTCAAACAACCTCAGGCTGGATGTGGTGTCATTCGGTCAAAGACAGTTAATAGTTACTAAATAGTCTGGTCAGTGTGAAACATCTGTTCCAAAATATCTTTGTTGTATTGTACAAGCAGCAACACCAGGGAGTGATAGCTCTAACCATACTGTAGCTCTGTCTTTGATGTAAAGCTGTGAAGAAGTGGTTTGGCAAAAAAAAAAAAGTCTCATTTACTTTGTTAAACTTTCATCTTTATTGTTGTGTTCAGAAAGCACTTAGATATATGGTAGACATATTTTGGTTGACAAAATGTGATGAAATGCACATGTGGTTAAGCTATGCTAATTATTAAACCCATAATTGAGATGTTTCAGTTATAAAAAAGAAAATCAAATACAAGTCAAGATCTTTAGTAAAACCAAGTAAAGCAAGCCTTGTGTGGAGACCTTTTCATTTTGTTTACTGGCGTCTTGTGAGGACAGAATACTAGACATTTATGCTGATCTGTAACTTTAGCATCATCTGTATACATGTTCAAATAACATAGAGTCAGACTAAAGTCACATTTAAGTCACAAAAATAAAGACTCTTGAGTTGACTTGACTCGTCGACTGCAGATTTGACTCAGTCTCACCATCTCAAAACTTAGATTTGACTTGGCCTTGCCATCTAAAAACCAAACCCAAGGCCTGACTCCAGAGCAGGATCCAGGTAATCTTCTTGGCTGGGTAATCTGGGACTCTTACCATGAGAGGTTTCATGAACTGGTATTTGTCTCAACCATCAACTAGGACCAATTTGCCATGGGAGACCCTCCTAGGACTATTAGGGCACTCAAACTCCTCCACAGTAAGGTGTTGGTTCAAGTAGTACCTAAGGATGGGGTTGGACTGGGACCATAATACGGCTTGGGCATCCTAGGTTATGTCAGCCCACCTTAAGCAGTTTGAGTGCCCAGGCTCAACCTGAGGAGCTGGGACATCCAGGGGTGACTTCCACATCAGGTCAGCTGAAGTGTTTCAGACATTTGGTCAGGTTGCCTCCTGGGTGCCTCCCTGGGGAGGTGTTTTAGGCATGTCCTGCAAGCAGGAGCCCCCTGGACTGACCAAGGACACACTGGAGGAATTATACCTCTAGGCTTGCCTGGGAACACCTTATGGGATGATCTGGTGAAAGTGGCTGGGAGAGAACAGTCTTGGCTTCCCTGCTGGGGATGCTGCCCCAGCAACCCAGATAAGTGGAAGGTTTTTTCAAAACCCACAAAAAGAAACCTTCATGCTTCAGTCAGAAAAATTATTTTCTCATTTTCCTTCAAGGGCAGCATCGACAATGACTTTGCATTAAAATGATTAGTTTTATGGCTACAAATGGTCTAGTTCATCATCTGCAATTGGTTTAGACATCATCAGGTACACCAATAAATATAACATGAAAACTATGTTGTTGCTGCAAGACTTTTACATCAAAATTGGTGAGTTTCAAGTCAATATTCCACCTTTACACAAGTTTCCCATCTCATTCTTATTCCCCATTTGAGATAAGCCGTCTGTGAAGACATCTTCTTACATCTCATATTTCTCCCATTCCCTCCCCCCAACTCCCCCCGGTGCACACTCCCTTGCTCTCTCTCCCACTCTTTTCTAATTATCTCCTCTCTGTCCCGTCTCTTCTATTCCTAGCTTTGCAAAGATAAGACTCACTCCCCCCAGTGAGTTCTTGGTGTCGATACAAATGTGCTGCTTTCATCGATAAACTGTCAGAACTCGTTCCCCGCCTTCCATTCTATGCTCTACCTCTCATGACCTTCCTGCTGCAATCTTATTTTAAAAAATACTCCTATGACTAATGGGGATTCTGAAGTGCGTTGTCCTTTCTGATTATTATTATATTTATTGTACATTAATGAGCTTGGTTTGGAGACTACTGCGTCAAAGCATATCATGTTTGCAGATGACGCAAATGTATTTTGTTCTGGAGCAGATGTATAATAGAGTGGGAGACCAGTAACAAGTTATCCATCAATTATTATAAAACCAGATTCATAGAGTTTGGAGGAGTTTGACGCAATTGTGAATTAATGTTAAAATTGACCGGTGTGGAAATCTAAAAGGTATATAAAACAAAATTCATGAGTGTAATTATTGATCATAAATCTTTTCTAGAGATCTCATAAAGCAGATATTAGTTGTGTAGATTGAGAAAAGTTTGCATATATTGAACTGCTCTCGGGTGATGCCATATATGCACTGAAACATGGGTAAACCTATTAAAACTAATATAGAAAAAAAATACAGTTATTTAGTTTTTTAAAACAATGGAAATGATGTTTGAAGTTGCTAGAAACTTTCTGAGCTCTATTCAGATTGTTTAATCTGAGAAATCTACAGAACTCAATGGATCATTGATGTTTGACAGATATTCTTTAAGAATCAATATTAAATATAGATGTTTTATTTTTGAGAGTTAAATTATAGTTCTCTGCAGCACCATTAGAGCTCTTCCTGCACAGTTGGTTCCTTGACTCATTATGTCAAGCCAACTGTAAAAATCTTGGAATGAAAATGGACTCTGGTATTAAACTTGACCAGCAGATCAAAGCAATGATGAAATCAAGAATTTTTAATTACATCTTCCCAAAAATAAACCATTTCCTATCAGTTTGATTCACGCCTTGAGTCAACTGGATTGTTGTAATGGGCTGTACACTGGAATTAGTGGTTTCTCCATTGCTTAATTTTAAAGAGAACAAAATCCTGTTGCTTGTTGGCACTTCCATCACATTCCTCCATTTGAGCTTCACTCCACTGGCTGCCTGTTTGTTTAAAAATAATTTGAAAATGTTTTATTGGCACGTAAAGCTCTGAATGGCATTGCACCACCTCCTTCACCAACCTTTCTGGTCACTGACGTCAGCTGACCAGCTGAAAACATAACACAGGGACTGGACCTTTATGGTTGTTGCTCCTAGACTATGGAACAAACTTCCATCTCTGTCAGATCTCAAACTACAAATCATATTTTCTTGTTGGCATTTTCCATGTTGATTCCAGCAAGCTTTGGTCTTAAATTTGTATTTTAATGTAATTCTATTCTATTTGGGTTTAATTTATTTGATCTTGTTGGTTTTAATTTTGAAACGGCTTTATTTCTATTAATTTTGTGATTTCTGAAATACTTTGTTTTTGTTGTACAGCACTTTGGACTAATGTTTAAAGTGCTGTACAAATAAAGTAGCATTAGATGTCCATGCTTTTAGCCCTGGGAACCCCTGTGGCATCATTAGTTTTGCTCTCCGTCCTAGCAGCTACAGTACTTACAGGAATGACTTTGAGAAGTGTTTTTGCTCTTGGGACAGAGGACTTGAGATGCAGAGCCCCACAGGGTGAAATGTCACAGCAATACTTTGACAGCAAATGATTGTCGTTTGACCTTTAATGTTTGTACCTCAGTTGTGCAAAGCCTGCAGCCTGCATAGATATGTAATAAAATGTAAACTTGAAGTAAATGTGTTGCAGTTTTATAGTTGTTTCTTTAATTATTGCTAACAGCTCAAAGGTCTTGCAGAGATAGGCAGTGACTTTAGAGGTTATGAACCTGAAATGTCTCTAACAGCCAGTCATGTCATTCCCTTTCACTGTTTCTCTATTAATCCGGTTTTGTAGCAAGTAAGTGTGAATTTAAGAAACTCTGGCTCTGTTAAACACTCATCTAAGAGAGCAAAAAGCCACCATTGAACCTCATTAACACTCACACTGTAATTGTATTCATGCCAAATGGAGAGCAATAATATTTTTTGCATGCGTCTGTGTGAGTTCATTAACAAATGGAAATGAAACTTTAAAGGGATATTTAGCTCATGTTGAAGTGGTGTTCTATCAGTTATTTATCCACAGTAAGGACCATACCCACTGGTAAAATCACTCAAAGTGTATGGAGTCTTTAGAAACAGGAAGTAGTCCTCTGACAGGAGAAATAGATCAGAAGATGCACTGCTGCAGATCAGTGACAAATTAGCAGCTTATTTTTGAGGATTTAAAACAATTGTTGAAAAAATTCATAGTGATGCGTTACAACTCTTTCTTACCTATTTGCGCAATTTTACATCAAACTGGTTATGCTGTTTGTTTCAACCAATGTTTGAATTATTATGCTACTGCATGTGCTGCTGCAGCAACATAAACAGAACAATCTCCTCAACACACATACAAGAAGTAAACCGTTTGCCATTGGGCATTGATTTTTAGCAAAATCATTACCCATAGCATAATTTCATCAAACTTTCATCCAAAAATGTTACATGTACATCTAGAACTTAGGGGGCAATCCTGGTCCTCGAAGGCCAGTATGCAGCATGTTTTTGAAGTTTTCTTTCTTCACCATACCTGATTAAAATGTTGAATTAGCTCCTCCATGTTCCTTCAAAGCCATTAGAAGCTTCTTAATCACCCACTAATTCAGATCAGGTGCGTCGAAGCAAGGAAAGCTCTAAAACAGTGTTACTCATTGTGCGGCTCAGGAGCCGCATGCGGCTCGTCAAGCCTTAATTGGCGGCTCGTGTGTTTGCTTACAAAATAACAGCCAAGTATGCTACATAAGTATACAATTAACACTAAACTGCAAACTTGCAAACAGCTAAAATATAAATATATTTTTCCTTTTACCATAACTAACTTGTTTCCAAAAGGTAGGCTTAATTGTCATAACTGGCAACCCAGGACGCTTACGGTAGCACTGGCTCATTTGACCGCAGTGAACTCTACGAAATCAGCACCCACAGGATTAGCGTTAGCATTAGCACCAGCAGCAAACACGGGTTGGTAAAACTATAAACTTAATACTCAGAGATTGACAATAAACGTGACTGACAGATATTTAAACTTACTAACCCACAGATTATTATGGGTGTATTTTTACACATTTCTCATCTCTTATACTTTAATGTCTTTCCTGAGCACTAAACGGGAGACATGTCCGTCACAAAACAATGCCCAGCTGGAAACTCTGACAAAATACTAGTTCCGCAACGCGGAATGTTAGTTCCGCCCATGTAAATTATTAATAAAAAATAGATTTTGAGCTTTAACAACACACACACACATAGCCATTCTGTATATATATATATATATATATGTAGAGAGAGAGACACGCACACACACACGTGGATGATTTGATGCATTGTTGTAAAAGTGCGGCTCTCTGCTTGACTTTGTGCTGTCAATGTGGCTCTTGTGAAAAAATTAGTGAGGATTACTGCTCTAAAACATGCCCCCCAGGACCAGAACTGCCATCCTCTGATCTAGAACATACAGTATGTCAACCCAAATCAAGATGGCTGCCACATCTCACTGACTTTGGAAAACAACCCCCCCACTCCCAAAAAATATATAAATGTCAGTTTTAGAGTTAGAGCTGATCTTTGGGATCATAAGAGATAGAAGTTTGTCAGTTTTTTGGTGAAGACTTTCACATTTTCTGTCTGTTGGATAATATTTCATAAACCAATGAATGGATTTTAATTAAACTTCAAAAAGTCATCGTTATATGTTCATCTACATCTGGAATTAACACCATGCAAGATGGCAGCCACAGCTAATTGGCACATAGAGATGCCTATAACATATAATTTTATAGATAACAAGCTATATGTCCATGTCGTTCTAATTGAATCCTCCACAACACAAATTCTGCTAAAAGATTGCTCTGTGTTTCGGGGCCTTTCATTGGAAAAAAAAAACCATGTGTATAGTTGTTTCAGAACAAAGCAATTGCATGTCGGCCTATGGCAAAAAGGCAAAGCTATAGATTGAATTTGGTAATTACAATTAATAAAATGTAAAAACCATAATAAGCAGTGGAGGATGCAATAAACGCAGACTATGCTAGAATCCAGCCTTGTTAGTTTAGTGTATGTTTTTTTTTTTGTCCAAGTCTAGTGAGCCAGGCAAAACGTTCTTTGACCAAGCTGACTGAATGGGGAGGACACTGAAATATGATCTCGAGTTTTACTTGGTTTTATTTACTATAATAATTTCAGCAACACCAGAAATAAAACTGTTTAAAGTAAATTGTAACAAAGATAATGGTACGGTGCCTTTTTAAAATCAGTTTTTGGTTCATCATTTAGCTGCTTACATGCACCCATAATGATATGTTGGTGTTTATTCTTGCATGTATAATTAATGGCTACGGTAATAATGTACAAAAACTTATGTGCTTGGTACCAAGAACCTGTTATGAGAAATGCTTTTTAACTTTATAGTTCAATAAAATGCACCAATCACAGCTGGTTGATTTATTCATAAGGTGTTTAACTGAAACACCACCAGTTAAACTCCATCTATCATGTTAATTTATTTCTTCATTTAAAACTAGCTATGTTGTAAAAGTTATTAAATAACTGCCAGGTGTTTTAATTTGTCATTTTTGTGTTGCACAAACGACACTTGAAAAAATGTACCAATTTCCAGTAACGTGATGTTCCCAGAGGGAGACAGCAAATGGAGACTGAATAAAACCACTCAGGTAAATATGGTAAAGGTTTTTGTGTGAATGTGTTTGAAGAGGTTGTTCAAACTCCAGTTTGTCTGGACACCGGATACATCGGTTTTCTTGATGCAAACCCCAGTTTTAAAGGGATATTCCACCCACAAATGATTTTTTTCTATTGCCATATTTCCCATAGTTAGATAAGGGGTCAAAAACAATTTGTAACCAGCCCAGCCATTATCCTGATCCGGCAGTATTTCTTTAGCTTAGCAGAAAAGTGAGTGAATAGTAACAACTATTGCGAGAAAAAATGTACTTAAAAATCACTCAGTATTGATACTAATTCTGCTTAGTGACCTCAATAAACATGCCAATGGCAAGTGAAAATAAAAAATAATACAAAAGAATTACAGGTTCTATTTTAGACTGGGGACTACATCATGACAAAGAACAGCTGTAAGCCTCCATCAAAAGGTGTAAGGACATAACGCAGTGGCCCCAAAGACGCCTACTTATCTAACTATGGGGAATATGGCAAAAGACAAAAAAAAAAAAATCACTTATGGGTGGAGTATCTTTTTAAAGAATAGAGAATCTCCTGCACTGGGCTTGAGACAGAGAAACACCAAGACTGCAAGAGAAAAAGCAGTTCAAAAAGTACATTTCTTGGGAAAATACTACGTTTAAATATACACATTGAGTTCTAAAATATTTTTAGTAATATAATTGTAATTGTCTTACATACGTAAAAGGCAACAGGAAAACTTGTCAGTGCTGGACAAGTTTCAAACTCTTCTCAGAATCCTCCTCTTATTTTGAGTCAAAAATCATGGTCTCCTGAACTTCTGCATCTAACTTGTTGTTATCAAAATTGGCTGACTGTTCCTGCTTTTTGTTTTTTTTCAGTAAACATGATCGGCAAGAGACAGTGTGCATGCTGCATTCACAGAACAATTACAGTAAATGTAAGCTCGGTGATTCTGAAACTCCCAACAGCCATGGTAGATTTCTGGTTCTTGATCCGGTTCACGATTTATAGAAAAGCTGACCAAAAACACTTGAAAAGTCACCAAAACAAGCTTTTATAATTAAATGTAAAAAAAAATTCACATCTGAAATGAAACTATTTTTATATAGCCAGCTATTTAAAATTACTTAGATTGGTTTAACATGGTTAGCTTTTAATTTAAATTCTTTCAAAATCAAATAAGGACATTTTTACATCAGTGTTCAGCTGAAATATGGAGGGAATTCTCAATGGATTGTAAAAACGACAAAGATCTCCCTCTGACAATAGCTTCAATAGATGATTTAAAATCACCGGACTGTCCGGTGCTTTGCTCACTGTGCTGCTGTTGTTTTCACCTACACATAAAACCTGCATTGTCTGCTGGTCTTCATGCTTTCTAAGAAATACTGGAATTCATTCACTGAATTGTAAGTGCACAAATCATGTGGACTTTTTACAAAAAAACAACAAATTAAGACTAAATAAAATGTTTTTGATAACCAGTGCAATTTTGCATTTTTTTTAAGCTGTTTAGTACTTGAATTTGATTAGCATCACCAGGGTAAGAATTAAAAGCATGATAGAAAGTTTGTGATGAAAAGAGTCCTTTCATTTGCCTTTGAAAAGCTTGAATAGAGACTTGAGAAACTGCACTGGGGCTTTTAATTTAATAAGCACTGACCAGAATCTCAGAATTGAATTGCAGAAGCATGTGTATGCTGTTTCACTCAGACATTTTGAAAATCTTTTTTTTTTAATTAAATATTTTTGACTGAATTTTCTTTATAGACCTGAAAGATTGTTTGGTGAAATAGTCTTTACATATGCTTCCTAAACATTTGTAATTTCATGCACACATAATATTTTTCTTGGTGTTTATAGACACATTTAAGATTTATAAAGTGCTTTCATTTTGTATAAAGTGCTTGTGAGGTAATCATTAATTAATTGAGCTTTGACACAAAAACCTTTTAAAGACTGTTCACTGGACAATCTAGAGGTGGCATTTAAAGAACAATATGTTAGAATCCCAAGTCCATTGATTTGATTTTTCTCATTCTTTAAAAAGTAGAATGTCTTGGAGTGTATTTTAACTTATGTTTCAAATCAGTGGATCAGGACTAGATAATACTAAACCGACTAGCAGGAAAGATTACTTTGTAGACATAAGACTAAAGAAAAGAAATAGGATAGAAGAGTGGTAGTCTATTGATCATGTTTCAATCCTCAGTCCCGACAGGCCACAACTTAAAGTATCCTTGGGCAAGAAACCAAACCCCCAATTTCCTCACTATAAAACTGGCTGCCCTCTGCTACTCAGGGATGGGTCAAATTCCATGTTGTACTGTATTATATACGAATGTGACCACTAATCACTTCCCCTTTCCCTCCTCTAAGGGCCTAAGTTAGCTTGTTTCTACTAATCCCTGTTTTGAGCTTTTAGGCCAGTCATTGTTTTTACTTCATCATCAGATTTTAATGATTAATTTGCACATTGGTGCAGTTAGGTTTGACTCCCAGCTGTATTGAGTTTGTATGCCCTCCCTGAACATGTGTGGAGTTTTTTTCTGGATACTCCGGTTTTTATCTCACTGTCCAAACTCATGCTTGGTTATTTTGTGACTCAAGATTGGCCCTATATGTGTGCAAACATGTCCACACAAAGACATTTTCTGACCTTTAGTAGTCCTGATTTTCTGTGTCTATTGACACTGTTAACCTTTACTACAGGGCATTTAAATTGTATGTAAAGTTGCATTTCTAATCTTGGTCTATTCCGTACTGTATTAAATGTAGAATATTTTATATATTGTGCCGTTGTATGATAAATTCAATTTGTCAGTTATGTTAATTTTTCCCTTTTTTTGCTTGTTGATCTGTATTAGCCTATACTATTTGCACATTCTTTGTAGGGATGTTCTATGCTGGCCTTTATAATATGTGGTGAACCTAAAAGCTGTGTTTTGTGGATTAATTTGTCACTCAGAAAGTTTCTGATAATGTGGGAAAGTTCAGGAAGTGTCATGTCCGATAATGAAAGAAAAAGCGTGTGGGCGGTGTATGTGTGCTGCCATCTATCTGACTAGATTGTTTACACAGTGCTCATTATTTTATTTCCGTAATCACTTGTTCTTTGTGCCTTGTCGATCGAATAAAGTGCCTAGGACAGACACACTTGCAATTATCACCGTCTTCTTACATTGTGACTTATAATGTTGAAATTATAGACCAGTGAGTAGTCCAGAATATCCCAGACTACTCACTGATCTACCACAAGTGAACACCATTTCCAGTTTTGACAGTAATGCCTTGTAATTGATCATGTCTGGTGAAAATATATCTCTTTACCAATGAATACATTCTGTGGCACGCCAATTTAACCGATATGTATCAAACCGGAGGTCAGTTGTGTTGCTTCTGCAAATAAATAGGAGTATAGTGATAAATAGAGATGCTTTTCACTGCAGGCATGCTTTCTCCCCTTTGGTAAATCCTTTAGTTAGCCTGGTGAGAGGATTAGGTCTGAAAACTCTCTCATTTGCCTTGAAAAGCCTCAGGGATTCATCTGTGAAGACATTTAGCTCTCCCTCTGCTTCCATCCATGAATTTTAGTTTATTTACTGTTTTCATTGAAGCCCTAGTCTGAAATTCTGCTTTTGTTTGGGTTCTGACAGCGTTTTTGATTAATTAGGTCCTTTGTGTTTTTTGCTGCAGGAACTGCACACTAATTTAGAGATGTGACACAAAATTGTCACATTTGACCAGCGGTCCATTTAAATCCCAGTTTATGTCTACATTTTAGCACCTGATATTTATTTTAGTCTTCCAGCTGGACCTAAAATGTTTAGAGTAGTGATTTCCCTCCTATTTTTAATCAAAGACAGATTTATAAGCCTTAGGAAAGGCCCTCACTCTTGCAGCGGTGTAAATTATGCACATATTTATTGCAAGGATTGCTGCTTTCGCCTCAGAAAAATATCTATAAACTCTCCCATTTCCCTTGAGCCTCAGAGTACACTGAAAAAACTAGCTCTCACTGGAGCTTAAAGCCCATGGGCGACATGAAATACACCCTAATGGAAAACACCTCCAGGATAAAGGTAACAAGTTATAAAGACTACAGGAAATTAAATTGGATAAAGGAGACAAAGCTCTGAAGGATGAGGTATATCCCGCCAAGGGTCTGAGAGCAAATTTCTTTAGACCAGCTTTTGGCAGTTACTCTGTCTGGTTCTTGAAAGCTCAAAATAAAACTTAGACTTGACCCTGACATAGCTTGGATGCATTTATCAACAACAATTCACCCCTTTTTTAGCTTTAAAGGTGTTACTCTGAAATAATCCATTAGGATTTTTTTCTGGGACAAGAATGATTTGCATTTTCAGCTCCTCATCCTGTAATGATGGGCTGCAAAGACCAGAGTGACCAGTGGTTTTAGTTAACCTTTGATATTTGCATGACCTTGTGATCGCTACAACACCATACCATCTATCACAAAGGACAATTCTCATCTTATGCTAGATCTGGGCTAGGACCCAAGCCTCGAGTTTATAATGGGAGTTGGTGGTGTTTGAAGTTTATCCACCCTCATGTTGTTTTCTGCTAAGCTGTTAACAGGTACATTAACATAAAAACAGTATATGATTTAACTTTGTTTCCTGTCTTCTCTTCCTCTTTTCCATACATTCCCTTTGAACCTGAAGCTGAGGAGTATGCTGTTGAAGGTAAGACTGATGCTTTTCTTCTCAGGCAGTCTGATGGCACTTCTTGATGCTCTCATGGCTGCTGATGCTGGTTGCTTCTTAACACCTCACGCCCTCCCACTGAGGAGGGGCATTGTCTGTTTGGACTGCGGTTATAAGTGACTTCCAGGGGGCCTAAATTCCAGTTTCTGAATGAGATAAAAGGGATAGATTTACAACTGAAAACATATCCCCTTTTTATCTTGTGTTCAGATTATCTGGCCTTTTTTTTCATTATTTTTCTTTGCTTTTTTGTGATTTGTCTTTGAAGATGTGAGACTGCGTGGTAAATGTCAAATAAAATATTTTCATACACTGAAATGGTCAAGGCTGGTTGGCAACCCTGAGTGGATTTAGCTGTTGGCAGTGGTGTATTACAGTCAACACAATATGCTGTGATTTTGAGACCTCGTCTTCTTGCTTTCCCTCTTTTCTTGTATCTCCCGCAAAGGTGAACAAAGGCTTTTAGTTGTGACCCCCGAGGGACTTCCGAAGGCCTTAGGCCAGGCAGTGAGCCAGAGCTGGATAGAGCAGACCTTCTGGATAGATTAGCCCTCGCTTGTCTGTCTCTTCTCTGCTGTCAAAGAACCTATTTAACCAAATGCATTTGCCAGTTATTTACAGTCTGGATAGGTGTCTATGTGTGTGTGTGTGTTTGCTTTAGACATGCCTTTGCTTCATGTTGAGTTTGCGGTGATAGATTACTAATCACAGGCTGGTTTAGCAGTGAATATCACTGCAAAGCTTCCCGTTTTCCTCAAGTTTATGTCATGAAAATTGTGTTACTTTTATAATAAATATTAGCAAATTCCTTGCAGTATAATGATATAAATTTAGAGATCTGTTGCCATGGACTTATTTTTGAAGGAAGGGTAGAGCTGATGTAGTCTGACATTGTCCCACCAAAAGTTTTGAGAATGACACAGGTGTTGGTTTTCACAAGTTTACTGCTTTACTAGTTTTAGATTTAGGTTCTAAGGTTACTGAAGTAGAATTACAAGTATTTCCTAAGTTTAAAAGGCTTTTATTGACAATTAAAATAAATGTATGCAAAGAGTCAACATTTGTAGTAATGTTCCTTGTTTTTCAAGACATTTGCAGTTCACTCTGGCAATCAACTTCTGAACCAAATTCTAACTGATGGTAGCATTTTCTTCATAAACAGAATTTGTGGAATTGTATTTGTCCATGTCTCCTAAGGATTGACTTCAAGTTTTCAATTAAATTAATGTTTGGGGAGTTTCCTGATCAATTTAGCTCTGATTTTAGCCTTATGGCCCAGTCATCCATCATTGTTCATCACCAAACTGTTTTTGGATGGTTGGAGGAGTTCCTCTTGGAGGATGTTTTGGTCCCATTCTTTATCCATGATCTGAAGCTAAAGTGAGTGAGTCCACTACCTTGGCTGAGAAGCAACTCCCCACATGAATAGTCTCAGGGTGCTTTTCTGTTCACAGGAGCCTCACTTTTTCTTCTCAGGACAATTTTTTTTCTAGATGTTCCAAACATCCATTAAAGAAAATGACTCCTTCCTAGTCCTTTGCAGTCCACACTGCACACTGGGGACCACACTCCAGAACCTGTCTGCTCAGTTTTCCCCCCAAATGACAGGCCGCTCCCTTCTTTTAAGCACGCCGAGCTGATTGCAGAATTCCCTACAGCTGTGCGGGCCCGGCGCGTTGCTCTGGAGACAGGGGGCGGAGCCAAGAGCTGTCAGTGTCAGCGGAGCTGACAGGAGGAAGGATCGGGTGCCGAAGGCAGGAGATCGTAACAGCAAATAGAGTCTTCAATTAGTCTTCAATTATAATTCAGTTGATCAGTCTTCAAATCATAAAAACTGAGGCAGCAAACTTGGTGATGATTAATACATTTGTGTCATTCTCTAAACTCTTGACCAGGGTTGTATTTGAGGGTGTCTCAGTCAGTTTTCACGTTTGTCTGAGTGATGTTTTGACCATAACTAATAGTGCTTTTTGCAAAACAGTATGACTGAAAGAAACTCAACAAAACAGTATGACTGAGAAGCCCTTACAAATTTGTGTGGATATAGTTCTTGTTTTCACATGTGAGAAATGTATTCAGATTATTTTTAAAACTCACGTTAATATCCTGGTTTAAAGAAAACCACTTTGTTATTTTTTACTCGTTCTATTTAGCATTTTTTTCTGAAGAAAGTCAGTTGTACCCATTTAAGTAAAACCCCAGTTGTTTGAGATTCTTCAAACTTTTTCATTGTAGTTTTAGATGTTTTTTGCCTCAGTGTTGTAAGTAAAAGATGAAAGTTTTCTCAAGTTTTTGAGTAGTGTTGTAAAGCTTTACATTTACCACCACAGAGAGTGTTGAGTTTGTTTGAGCTACTTGCAGAATTATAGTTTTAATATTAGCTTTAATATTAACATATGCTTATATTTTGTAAGAACAGTTTTTAATGAGTTCTCCTTTGTGAGGAGTATTCCCTCTGATGCCAGTTGATTTTGTTTTGTTGTCTTTTTTACCCTAGATTTTTCTGCATTATGTAATTAGTGTTATACGAGTGTGTTTGATGGCTGGTAAAGATTCATGATGCAGAGAGAATCTGATATCCCAGAAGAATGGTGTGAGGCAGGAAACTTTGCTCTATTAATGTTGGGCAACATTCACCCATTCTTTCAGACCAGCTGTTTGCTGATAGTGGTGAATGTCCTTGCGGCGCTGAATTCTGATGGGATTAAAAGTTTTATTATGCTAGCACAGGTTTCCAACATTGCTCATTGGTAGCATTCTTGCATTAGCTGAAAAAGACAAACAAATAAAGCTGTGGAAAATTATAGATTACTGGGGAACATGTTGGAGGAAAACGTTTTCACTACCTGGATGTAGAAATGTGTATTATTTTTTATGATATTATAACACCGTTTCAATGCGTGTCTAGGTTTTCCAACTGAGGGACCAAGGAGAGACGGGGACTTGACTTTGACTCTAGTCAGACTTAAGATGCAAAAACAAAGATTCATGTATTGACTAAGTCTTGAATTTGTAAAGACACTGAACTTGACCAAGACTCGCAATCTACAAACTAAATTTGACTCTGACTTATCACTGAAAAAATCTAGACTTGGCTCAGACCCACCATCTATAGACTCTAGACTTGACTCAGACTCACCATCTATAGACTCTAGTCTTGACTCAGACCCACCATCTATAGACTCTAGACTTGACTCAGACTCACCATCTATAGACTCTAGTCTTGACTCAGACTCACCATCTATAGACTCTAGTCTTGACTCAGACTCACCATCTATAGACTCTAGACTTGATTGAGACCCACCATCTATAGACTCTAGACTTGACTCAGACTCACCATCTATAGACTCTAGACTTGACTCAGACTCACCATCTATAGACTCTAGTCTTGACTCAGACTTACCATCTATAGACTCTAGTCTTGACTCAGACCCACCATCTATAGACTCTAGACTTGACTCAGACTCACCATCTATAGACTCTAGTCTTGACTCAGACTCACCATCTATAGACTCTAGTCTTGACTCAGACTTACCATCTATAGACTCTAGACTTGACTCAGACTCACCATCTATAGACTCTAGACTTGACTCAGACTCACCATCTATAGACTCTAGACTTGACTCAGACTCACCATCTATAGACTCTAGACTTGACTCAGACTCACCATCTATAGACTCTAGACTTGACTCAGACTCACCATCTATAGATTCTAGACTTGACTCAGACTCACCATCTATAGACTCTAGACTTGACTCAGACTCACCATCTATAGACTCTAGACTTGACTCAGACTCACCATCTATAGACTCTAGACTTGACTCAGACTCACCATCTATAGACTCTAGACTTGACTCAGACTTACCATCTATAGACTCTAGACTTGACTCAGACTCACCATCTATAGACTCTAGACTTGACTCAGACTCACCATCTATAGACTCTGGACTTGACTCAGACTCACCATCTATAGACTCTAGACTTGACTCAGACTTACCATCTATAGACTCTAGACTTGACTCAGACTCACCATCTATAGACTCTAGACTTGACTCAGACTCACCATCTATAGACTCTAGACTTGACTCAGACTCACCATCTATAGACTCTAGACTTGACTCAGACTCACCATCTATAGACTCTAGACTTGACTCAGACTCACCATCTCAACATTGTGTCTTTTTTCCTCAAGATAGTGTACCAACTTTTTCTCAATATTTCAAGTTTAATGTTGATAAAATGTCCTCTTTTTTTCTTTGGCATGGCCCGAGTCCTCCTGGTGAAATGCAGACGGTTCATCGTGACGCTCAGGCATCACGTCTGCAGTCAGACAGAGCACGTCCGTGACCATGAACACGACTCAGAGGAAGCTTCTCTCGGCTACACGAGCTGGATGATAGATCAGCGACCGGTTGACTGTGTTTGAGTGAACAGAGTTCTGAGCCGCCCACTCTGATCTTAATCAATCTGATCAAGGCTAATGATGTTTCCTCTCCGAGCCATCCAGACCTCCGCCCTAATCTTCCCCTCTTGGAAACTAAAGAACTCCCCCCACCCACTCACCCACCACAACAACAACAACTGGAGGTTGATTTAGAGATACATGATTATAGATTGAAGTTGAGCCTGCAGTAATGGGAGATTACTTTGGATCACTCAAACCAGATTATGGATTTTGTTCTTATTTGGGAAGAAAAAAATGCTGATGTTATAAACCTAGATTATATTGAACAAATAACTCACATAAAGAATATTTAAATAGTGACGTCAGTGGCAGCGTGACATCACTTAGATGCTGTGAAACATGTTTATACTGCTAATAGAAGCTCACGGTGTCTTTAAGTAATTAATTTATACTCTATAATCATATTTGTTATTAAATTCTGTCAACTGTATGACATCATATGCGCACAACCAATATCTAATATATGTGCTTGTCAGTGTTGAAGAAAATCAGAAATACATCAGCCTCCTGCAGATTAGAATCAGCGTAGTGGACAAAGATAAGCGCTGTAATCTTTCCTGTTCAGCGATGCACAAAACAAGTAGAGCTGCTCTCTACTACAAGTAACCTGCTCAGGGATACTAATTCACCTGGTCAACCTCTTGGAATGTTCATCAACTCAAAGTTAAAAACATTAACTAGAGCCAGCATTCATTTATTTCTGGGGTGTTCAAAGTGAGGCCCACAAGCCTTTCGTGGCCCTTTGAGGGATTTTCTGCAATTCTGAAATGTTAGAAATGCATTATTATCAATTCTATTATTTTTGTTATCATAATAATTATTGCTGAGCCTGTTAATATTATTATTGTTATTAGTGAGTGCAGGGGGGCAAAGACACCACTGGTCAGGTGGTGCACTGTTTTATTCATTATGTAATCATTCTTTTCTAAAACCCTAACCAAAGATGTGAGCAGATTTTAGAAAGACGTTCGGTCCACTACCTGAACCTCCAAACTCTGTGTTTTTCAGTTCAGCCTGAATCTTTTTCTATCATATTTTTGTATCATCCATTTTATGATGCTTTTACTTTGTTTTGGTTTTTAGTTGAAGTTTTTATTGATGCTGATTTTAATGTCAGTGAGTGTGTTTTGTGTTGTTTCACCAAATCAAATGGTTTCCATACATTTAAGTATTATTACTATTACAATCATTTTGCTTATTTTTTAAATACTGATAATTTACTGTAGTTGTAATCACTGTTTGATATTATTGTAAATAATATTTAATGATCATAGAGTCGTATTAATTTTGGAACACTGTGTATTTACATGTCTTTCCTGTTTGTAATTGTTTCTAAATTAGGACTTGAAGAGAGTATCGTGTGTATGGCTAAATGTATGTGAGTTAACCCCTTATTTATTATTTATTAGTTATTTTTTCTTTTCTTGTTTCTTTTAGCTACTTACTGTCTGGCTGTCTTTTAATTTTGTGCTGTATGGAAGGAAGACCCTCTGGAAAATGAGATGTTCAGCAAAAGGGGCTTTATCCTCAGTAAATATGAATGAATAAATAAATAACTATAGTCCCGAAAGCCCAGGCTGTTAATGCAGGTAGAAACTGTTAGGATTTATACCAATCTGACGACTAACAAAAAATGTAGCTGAAAATATTTTTAAAAATGGAAAACTTCAACGCAAATTACCGTATAGACCCAAATATAGGATGACCCCGATTATAAGACAACCCCCCCCTTCCAAGACTAATCTTCAGACAAAAACTAAATTCACTTTTTAAAGAAACTTTTTTTTTTTGAAAATTTGAGGAAGTAGTTTAAATAATATCTTAATTAAAAACCTTTAATATTTGCCTATTAATGCAATCACAACGATCTGTAATACATATTCTAGTGTGTGTGGGGTTCTGTCAGGAAAGACACTGAGATACTGAACAAAAACTGAGCTAAAAAATACCATAGTAATGCAAACTGTTAGAACTTTGCTCAGGACCTGTCAAATCAAAAGTCTGCATGAGGCTTTAACTCACAGAGTCCTCTGATCAGCTCTGCTCACACAGTCAGGCTCACGCTGCATTCCCGTCTCGTCCCACAGAATGTCATCGCCATGATGCGCTTTCTTCGGTCATTTCACTGCATAACTCCATATGTCCTATCTGCCTGACAGCTCTTTTATGCCTCTGCTGCATTGACCTCCATTATGTTAAAATTAGCATTGAAACTCTGCCTCCATTCTGTTAATTTGACCCACTTTTAATCCAGTCTATTCCGGTTGGCTTTCAGTTTACAAATCACTGGCGCCATCTGCTGGTGTGGTCGCATCATGACCTCGATTATAAGACGATTCCACTTTTTCACGTTATTTTCAAGGAAAAAAACCTTGTCTTATATTCGGGTCAATATGGTATTTGTTTTTTTTTTTATTATACTAATATTTAATTACTTTTGAAAACTTTACCTTAAAAACCAAGTAAAAAGCAATGAAAATGTTTCTTGTAAACTAAGAGCATTAGGGGATTTAGTTTAAATAAGGTTATATAATATAAACTATTAATGTTTTTATCAATATTTTCATTATTATTTTATCAATTGTATCAATAAAGTATTCTTATTGATGTATTTAGGGTTTTATTAATGTATGGTGATATCCTTTTATTCAAACTTGTATATTTAAAAATATAGTTTCATGTTTTATTTTGTTTAGCTAAGCCCAGTGTTCTTTTAAAGTTTAGACATATTTACATAATGAAATAAAACAGATGACTATTTAGTTGTTATATTTCTTACACAATGAATAGTTCTGTCAAATCTAGATTCCTAAATCATTCCATATTCCAGGTTTAAAAACTTAAATCAGCAGTTTCACTTTGGAAGATTCAATTTAAAACAAACAGTGACCTGAATAGAAAAGAATGAGCAATGAGATCATGAACGTCCCCTGAGATCGGCAGGGTATATAGTTGGATCATGACAAATAAACTAGTTTTAAATATTTCAAAAACATTGTGTGTAATATTTGGTTCGAGGTACAGACTATTGGCTAATCCCAAATTAAATTTACAGGTAAATGGTCAAAGTATACAGCAGGTTATGGTGAAGCTACTTGGACTCTGGCTTGATTGTTCACTGTCGTGGTCTGAGCACATCAACATTGTTGTAGCAAAGATGGGCAGAGCTGTTGCAATAACACACAAATGTGCACCATTTCTCAATTCACAGCTGCTTAGTCGGGTTGTTTGTACACTGGTTTTATGTCATTTAGATTACTGTTCAGCTGTATGGTCTGCTATGTCCAACTGTCTTTTAAAAAAACTACAGGTAGCTCAGAACAAGGCTGCAAGACTGGTTCTTGGTTATTCCTTAAGAACTAATACCACAGAAATGTATAATCATCTGTCATGGCTGATGGTCAAGCAAAGACTATCTGCTAATATGCTATCATTTTTTAAAAGAATTATTGACACCCAGACTCCTACAGTGCTCTACAATAATATAATTTTTCGCTCAAATGTGCATTCCCAGTTTACTAGAGGAGCTGTGAGCTGACATTTTACTTTACCTAAACCTAAGACGGATTTTATGAAGAGAACTGTGTTTTTTAGATCTATTGTATTGTGAAACAATCTTCCGGCTGAGGTTCGAGATGAGGGTAAATTCGGCTTCAAAAAGAAACTAAGACTGCACCTGTAGGCAAAATCGTAACATCATCTGGATCAGTTAATCGAGTGGTTGTTATATGTGTGTGCTGATTTGACTAACTTTTTATCTTAAGTCAACTGAATTTTATGTCTTATTGTTCTGTTTTTTAATCCAATAGTGATTGTGTATAATAGTTTTTAATAGTTTTTAGATTTTAATGTGATTGTGTTGCATGTATTGCTTGGACCCCAGGAAGACTAGCTGTCGTCTACCCGTCAGCTAATGGGGATCATTTTTAATAAACAAATAAACTGTGGTTAGGGTTAGAGAGCCTGTACTAGCCAGCAGATGTGCTCGTTGGTCCCTTTGCCTGCCCAGGTGTCACCAGATGTTGTCTCTCAGAGAACACCCCCCACACACACACACACACACACACACTCTCTTCAGTCCTATCAGTTTTACCAGGACTGTCATTTCAGCGCTCACTCTGCTCTCTTTTCTTCGTGAAAAGAAATTCTGAAGCACCATAGTATGTCGATCCCTTCAGAGAACACAGAGATTCATCATCAACACGTGCAGCTTTAGTAACATTTCTACATGGGAAATAAACAATGAACAATGCATGTTTTTTTGCATATGAAAGCATGAGAGAAGATTGACTTGGGAGATTTTTATTTTCTAAAATATTTGAACATTTTAGCTGAACGTTTATTTGTAAAGCAGCTACTTCTTTAATGACTGGTGCTTCACCACCTAGCACAACGATCACTAGAGATGCACCAGCTGCAGTTTGTCACACTGATGGAGATTTTTTTTAATTTTTGCAAATCTCAATCCTGCTGAATCATATTTGAGCTGATTTAAATAGCTAAAAGCTGTAATGAGCAGCTTCCAAAATGCCCCTCCCCCTAAATTGAATAAAAGTCATTAGTATCCAACGTGATGTTTGCAAATAACAAAATTGTCTAAAAAACCAACAACTAATGGCAACTTTTGATTCTCTGTGATTATTTGTGAGATTGTTGAATCACTTATTTCATCGAGCACACACACACACGCGCACACACACACACAAAAGAATAAATTTACTTTTCTAGTAAAACTTTCTTGTAAAACTTGGTATATGACATCTATTGTAGATAGCTCTTTGGGTGATCTCAATTTGTAAAAACAGAGATTAGTTCTGATTGGATAATGGTAGTCTGAATGGGGCAAGCATTAATTACAAACATTTAAACATCAAGTTTTACATTTTTGGGTTATTTATGTAAATGTTTAAAGCAGAAACTGGCTACAGTACTAGCTTAAGTAGCTTCATTAGGTGGGATTTCATAATTACTATTGAAGAATAACCACTTATATGAAATAATGACAATGTAAAGTTTATAAAATAGTATTTACATAAACTCTTCTTAAATTTTTGAGACTGGAATTGTTCTAAGTCACTTTGTTACTAGCCTCACATGACTAGTTGTTAGCCATAACTGACTGCTGGTTTAACCGTCTGGCATTAAAGTGACACTGCAAAAATCTAAGTACCATTGTTCCAACTGTTTTCACTAGGAACATTATGTTAACACATTCTGGAAACTGACAGGGCTTACAATTGATATAAAAAACAACAATCAACTGAAAATCATCAAGTGGAATCAGGAAATGAGCAGCAACAGTAAAGTGTTTTTTAGCAGTGTTTGGTGTTGATTTGGCTTTATTGGGGTGTTTTAGTGTTGTGTTGGCTATATTAGTAGGGTTAGCAGTTTGGGGCAGTGTTTTATGTTGTTTTTGGCAATATTAGGGGGAGTTAGCAGTGTTTTGGCTATACTAGAGGTGTTTTTGTCTTAGTGTAGTTTGAGCTTTATTAGTGGCGTTTTAATGATGTTTTGACTGTACTGGGGTGTTTTAGCAGTGTAGTTTTGGCTACATGGGTGTTTTACTGGTGTTTGGGTGGCATCTCTGGTTGTTGTAGGGGAGGTTTTAGTGGCTTTAGCATTCCTCGTTTTATTTTTAAAAATCTATAGCTGTAAATGATAGTATTTGTAGTGTTTTCTGAGAGTTTAGGGGTGTTTTGGACATGTTTTTATACTAGGGGTGGGATTTTAACACATTCATTGTCATTAATTAATTAGAAAAAAAAACAAGACGTTAAAAATATTTACGCAATTAATCATAGCTTGCGTTTGATGCAAGCAGAACTAATAGTTTGTGGAGCGAGACTAATGTTTGGTTCTGAGTTCCAGCCATGTTTTGTGACGGGCGTTTCCGGTTTCGCAATGTTTAGTGTGCATGACAGAAATAAAAGTAATAGGGGATGAGAAATGTGCAAACACACTCATACTAAATCATGTGGTTGTACGTTTATTTATCTGTCAGCTGCATTTATTATAATTCTCTAGCGTGTTTAGTTCATGTTTTACTGATCTGTGTTCACTGGTGGAGCTAGCGCTAATGCTAACTATTACAGCTACACATCTCCATCAAATAATGTTTGTACTCCAGTTAAGTGAGCCTGTTGTTTAAGTTTAGCATTAATAAGCCTGCTAATAATATAATAAAGTACTGTACTTTTAGATCTGTCCAATTTTAGCCAGGATAATATTGTTTGTTTTTCTACTGCTTTGAATTTAAATGATTTTTTAAACTATTATTTGATTCTGACCCCCACTAAAATTATTTTTTTAAATGGCTTTTGGGGGCAAATTTTCTTGTACTAATAAAATGCAATTAATCGTGATTAATTAATTACAAAGCCTCTAATTATTTCAAATATATATTTTTAATTGAGTCCAATGTATTTTATACATATAGAAAAGTGGAATAATCTTTCTGTATTTTGATTCCTCTGCAGCAATCATTTTTTTATTTCTTTTTCCCATGTCACTCTTACCACATGTTTTGTGCTTTCTTTTGCATTTTCTTTCTTTCTTTATCATACGAGTTATATTTTAATACAAGGTAATGATCATGTAAAGTTAACAATATTAGTATTAAGGAAATAGCAATAGAAGGTTATAAAGTTTAACTTTTTATTAGAAAATCTCCATGTCTTTCATAGTTTTATTAGTTTAGTAAATGTTTTTCTGTTAAGTTCAGTGCATGCCTCAATAGGGAATAAAATGTGCTACCAAGTGGTTGACTTGCCTGTCAAGGGGTTAATGTAAAAAAAATATCAGTATCATAAAAGACTGCAATAAATCATAAGCTGTTTTTTCAAGTGGCATGCATTCCTGTTTTGCAAGCAAGAAAAAATGTTGGCCAAACCGATGGATTTTATCGTTGTTGTGAGCATTTTATTGGCAGAACACAGAGGGGACCTTGACAATTATTGTCATTGTGATATTTAACTTTACCACTATAGCATATTTTTCCAAAATCATGCAGCGCTAACAATGTAATGAAATCATTGCTAATTTACTGCAAAGTATTTAAATTACAGTAACAAGATTAATATTATTTAGAATGCATTTTCCCTCCGCCATTTATGTTGAATTTCCCCAGACCTATTGAAAAAACCTAGTCCAAATACAGCATGACAATGAGATGATCTCATTCTCACACATTCTTTTCCACTAGACACCACAGTCAAAGGTCACGTCTACATATTTTTCTATTTTCTCAACAGTTATTGTTTCCAGGGTGGAGAACATTCCCGTTGCCCCTTCAGCCTTCTCTGAATTCAATCAGCCCATGAAATGCCACTTACTGCAGAGCTGTATGAGTCCATTCTGACCAGGTGACACTGTTAAAGTAGATCCATCCGCTCTCTATTTCACTGCAGCCGACTGCTAAAGGAATACAAGCTTCTTCCCTTCGATCCGTCGCTGTATTTTCTTACCCTCCAACATGGATTTGCTTCATAAAAACGTGCCTCTGACTGTTCAGACGTCAGTGCATGTTCATTGAAGTGAATGTAGAAGTTTCTTTCTCAATCAAAACCTGTTTTTCCCAGCTGAAGTGAAAGTTTACTACAGAGGATAAAATGAGGATTATACATATACATGTCACCAACTTTCTAAGTAAAAAAATATGTCACAATCAGAGCAAACCTACTATGTACAATGACAGTTTGCATGGGTTAGACAGAGAGTTTACACTGGAATATGTTGGAATTTTTACTATAATTCTGTGACTTTTCATTAGAATATCTAACCGTTTTCACCACCATAAGTTTCCACTGGAGTCCCTGAAACTGTGTTCAAGGCAGGGCTGGACTGGGACCAAAAAGCGGCCCTGGCATATTTAATCTCAGCAGCCCACCAGATCATCCTGACCACGCCCCCTCCCCCTGGACATGCACCTCCATCTCTGCCTGAATGAGCCATTAAACTGTTTTTGTCAGTGCATGTCTTACTTCTTTAATGCAAATGAATGTTTATTTTAATCACAACAATACCAAACATGACAAATGTTATCAAAACTATTCTACTGAAAAACATCAGTAACTCATTAACAAAGACAACAGATTTTAAGTGGGAATAAAATGAAAAAGTTCTATGAATGAATGTGAGAAAGAACTAGGACTCGTCATATAAAGAGCTGTTAGACTTATGTTGGTGCTGGTTTTACTTGTTTGATGCAAACCTCTAAAACAAGACAGGTCAGAGTGCACAGAGTGAACTGACCCATAGAATCAGGACTGCTTTTGTTTTCCTGAGGTCGCTTCATTAGGAGGAAAACTATTAACTTCTTCACATTAAGTTCTATGCTGTTCTAGANATGTTGTGGGAGAGCTCCGCCCACAGGAGGTATTTGGGCCAGAGCGACGGCTGGGTGGAGACAAAGCAGCGGAGGTAACGTCCTAGCTGCTGATTGGCCCTCTCAGTCTGGCCGTTGGTCTGAGGGTGGTAGCCGGACGAGAGACTGGACGTAGCACCCACCAGACGACAGAACGCCTTCCAGAACCGGGCGGTGAACTGGGGGCCTCGGTCGGACACCACATCCGTGGGGAAGCCGTGCAGGCGCACCACGTGCTCAAGGAGGAGTTCCGCAGTGCGCTTGGCCGTGGGGAGGCCAGTGAGGGCCACCAGGTGGACGGCTTTGGAGAAGCGGTCCGTGATGGTGAGTATGGTGTCCAGACCGTCCACGACTGGGAGGCCGGTGACGAAATCCAGTCCTATGTGGGACCACGGCCGTTTAGGGACTGGAAGGGGCTGAAGGGACCCAGAGGCTGGCTGGTTAAGGGACTTGGAGCGGGCGCAGACGTCGCAGGCAGAGGTGTACTCCTTAACATCCTTCGCCATTTGCGGCCACCAGAGGGCCCGCTGGAGGAGCTTGAGGGTCCTGGCGAAGCCCGCATGGCCGGACAAAGGTGAGGAGTGAGCCCACGTGAGGGCTTCCTGACGACAGCCTGTGGGAACGTAGAGGCGGTTGTTGGGAGTTTCTGGAGGAGCCGGGTCATTGGGGAGTGCTGCTCGGATAGAGTCCTCCAGGGGCCAGTGGAGAGGGGCCAGGAACCGTTGGGACGGCAAGATGGGACTGGGGTCTTGAGAGGGAGCGGAGTGCGTGAATTGGCGGGACAGAGCGTCAGCCTTGTGGTTCTTGGAACCGGGTCGATAGGACAGCAGGAAGTTGTAGGGTTCGAAGAAGAGGGCCCATCGGGCCTGGCGAGGGTTGAGCTGTTTAGCGGACTGGATGTGGATGAGGTTTTGGTGGTCTGTCCAGATGGTGAACGGCTCCACCGTCCCCAACAACCACTGTCTCCACTCCTCGAGAGCCCACTTAATGGCTAGGAGCTCGCGGTCTCCCACACCGTACTTCTGTTGAGTGGGGGAGAACTTGCGGGAGAAGTAGCTGCAGGGATGGAGTTTTTGGTCGGGACCCCGTTGAGACAAGATGGCGCCGGCGCCTACGTCGGAGGCGTCGACCTCCACCACAAAGGGTCTCATGGGGTCTGGGTGGAGCAGTATAGGTGCTGAGGTAAACCGTCCAATGAGGTCTCGGAAGGCTTGGTTGGCGGTAGGGGGAAGACAGAACGGACGGGGCTGATTGGTTGGTTTGGTTAGAGAGGTGAGCGGAGCGACTATGGAGCTGTAGTCCTTAATGAAGCGGCGGTAGAAATTGGCGAACCCCAGGAAGCTTTGGAGCTGCTTGAGACTGGTGAGGTGAGGCCAATCTGCGACGGCGCGGACCTTTTGGGGGTCCATAGAGAGGCCCTCGGACGAAATGATGAAGCCTAGGAAGGCCACGGAGGTCTGGTGGAAGGAGCACTTCTCCAGTTTGCAGAAGAGGCGGTTCTCCAGGAGCCTGGAGAGCACAGCCCGGACGTGGTGGACGTGTTCGGCCTCTGATCGGGAGTAGATCAGGATGTCGTCGAGGTAGGCGAACACCCACCGGCCCAACATGTCTCTTAACACGTCGTTGATGAGACGTTGGAACACGGCGGGGCTGTTACACAGGCCGAAGGGCATGACGAGGTACTCCCAGTGCCCTGTAGGGGTGATGAAGGCGGTCTTCCACTCGTCCCCCTTCTTAACACGCACCAGGTTGTAGGCGCTCCTCAGGTCGAGTTTAGTGTAGATACGGGCCTGAGAGAGAGAGTCGAGGGCAGTGGACATGAGCGGCAGGGGGTGACGGTCTCTGATGGTGATCTTGTTCAGGCCCCGGTAGTCTATGCAGGGCCGTAGGCCCCCATCTTTCTTTTTGACAAAGAAGAAACCGGCAGCCCCTGGGGAGGTGGACGGACGGATGAAACCCTGCTGGAGCGCCTCTGAGACGTACTCGTCCATGGAGCGGGTCTCGGCGGGAGACAGGGAGAACAGGCGGCCACGCGGAGGCGTGGTACCCGGTTGGAGTTGGATCTCCATGTCGTAGGGGCGGTGAGGAGGCAGGGTAGAGGCCTGCTCTTTGTTAAAGACCCGGACCAGGTCCTGATAGGGAGCAGGGACGCCCTCCAGAGGAGTCTGAGGAAGGTTGGGTGTTATGGTGGTTCTGCTGGGGGAGCAGGAGAGGTGGTGATGGCACGTGGGGCCCCAATGAACTAGACGGTTGGTGGACCAGGAGATGTGCGGGTCATGGAGGCAGAACCACCGGTGACCCAGGATGAGAGGCGTGGAGGGAGCGGAAATGATGAGGAACTGAATGGTTTCATGGTGGTCCCCCACTCTCATCTGGATAGGTTGGGTCTGATGTTGGACCGGGAAAGGACGAAGGGGGTGACCGTCCACTGAGGTGACCGGAACCGAACGGTCCAGTTTGCACCGGGGGATCTGGAGACGGTGGACCAGGTTCTGGTCTATGAAGTTGTCGGCTGCTCCTGTGTCCAACAGAGCTTCAAGTTCAGTTGACCCCTGGTCCCATAGGAGGGTTACATTGAGGAGGAAACGGTTTGAGGGGGAAGTGGCAGCACCCGGTAAAACACCCCCGACGTTTACCGGGTCTNGAAACAGATTGTATTGCTGCTGTTCAAAGTGAATAATTTCTGAAGCAGGACAGAAGCAACAGGCTGAACCTGGTTCATTTTGGTCTTTGTTATTTTTATTGGTCATTTTTCATGTTTGTATTTGTTTAATGACGTTTAGTGTTGCTTCAGTAGTGAATACCTGCAGGTAAAATGATGATTAATAATGTTTTGGGTCTAAAACAGAAAAATATTATGCAAATTGTTATTCTTCCTCTCCTTCTAAGCTATATGCATTGTGAACAATTTAGCTTTCCATACTCAGCTGCTCTGAGCGGAGCTCACAGCTGAGACCAAGTGTAGAGGAGCACAGGAGGAAAGAAGGAGGACAGGACAGGGGAGCGGGGGACAGGAGGAGCGTATGGCGGAGGAGGAGAGTTGGGGGGACATAGTGGAGCTGTATTGACTTTTGTAATAAATAAACAGGAGAAGCAGCAGAAACAGGAGATAAAGTTCAAACTGCAGCGCAGCGAGGTCCAAAGAGGACAGAGGCACGTTCGTTACTCACATGAAAATGGTTCAAAAGATTCTGCCTAAACGCGCAAATAACGTGTTAATTTGACAGCCCAGCTGCAGGTTTTGTCAAAGTTCACGTCACCGATCCGTTTTTCCATTCATCAACTCATCATTTTGTTAAAACATCACCTGTATTTAAAACAGTCTTACCGGCAAGTGACAGGCAGTCATCACCCCGCTGCCTCTTCCACCTCCAGCCCCCTAATGCTGGGGTGGGGAGACTGGAGAGAGGTCCATCTTTTTCCAGCAAATATTTTAGTTTTGTCATTGCTTATTAACATGCTTTACACGTTTTTATTTTAAATATTACGTTTGTATGAACATTATAATAGCCCGATTTTTTTATGTGTTCCCCATGGACGCATGGTGCACTAGGCACAGTGCGTGATGCGCGCGGGCGGAGCGACGGCGCAGCCTGCAGCCCCTTTATGCAGTCCGGAGAGAGCAGGCGTTGGGGCCTCTTCACGCTTTAAATCGCAACTCAACAAACAGCTGACCGGGTGGGCCGGTCGGTTCCAAACAACATCAGTCGGGACCGGCCCAAATAGGTGCGCCGGCCCACCGGGCATTGCCCGGTATGCCAGATGGCCAGTCCATGCCTGGTTCAAGGTTTATATCAGGGGTTAATACTTTGCATTCAAAAGTCTAAATCTGATAAGGTTAAATGTCCAGAACAACTACTGAAGTAAATCTTTTTGATTAAATTTGCTTACAGCCAAATCAAACATCTGTTTGATTACAGTTGTTGACTTGGTTAACCAAAGCTCCTCCAACGTTTGACAGTAAAGTGTAAAACTATACTTTTACAATAAACTTAACCTTCAACTTGATTAATTATTTTTCATTCCTCAAACATGTGCTTTCACTTTCACACAAAATAAACACATTAAATAAACTGAACCTATAATGAAACAAAACATCACAATCAAAACGCCTGAGGTTAAAGTATAAGATGCTATGCAGTTAAAATACAGAAACTTTCTGTGAAAAACAAAGGTCTGCATGAGTTACCTTATGACTGTGTCCCCAGGGGCACCCTGTGGGGGGCGCTCCAGGAGTACGGGGTGGATGGTCTTTTGTTAAGGGCCATTCAGTCCCTGTACCAGAGGAGTGTGAGTCTGGTCCGCATAGCCGGCAGTAAGTCGGACCTGTTCCCAGTGAGGGTTGGACTCCGCCAGGGCTGCCCTTTGTCACCGGTCCTGTTCATAACCTTTATGGACAGGATTTCTAGGTGCAGCCGTGGTGTGGAGGGTGTTTAGTATAGTGACAGGAGAATCTCGTCTCTGCTTTTTGCAGATGATGTGGTCCTCCTAGCTTCATCAGGCTCTGCCATTCAGCTCTTGCTGGGAAGGTTCGCAGCCGAGTGTGAAGCGGCTGGGATGAGGATCAGCACCTCCAAGTCTGAGGCCATGGTTCTCAGTCGGAAAAAGGTGTCTTGCCAACTCCGGCTCGGGAGAGAGGTCCTGCCTCAAGTGGAGGAGTTTAAGTATCTTGGGGTCTTGTTCACGAGTGAGGGAAGGAGGGAGCGGGAGATCGACAGGCGGATTGGGGCAGCGTCTGCAGTGATGCGGATGCTGAACAGATCTGTGGTGGTGAAGAAAGAGCTGAGCTGGAAAGCAAGGCTTTCGATTGACCGGTCGATCTACCTCCCAATCCTCACCTATGGTCATGAGCTTTGGGTAATGACCGAAAGAACGAGATTGCGGATACAAGCGGCCAAAATGAGTTTTCTCCGCAGGGTGGCCGGGCTCAGCCTTAGGGACAGGGTGAGGAGCTCGGACATCCGGGAGAGACTCGGAGTAGAACCGCTGCTCCTTCATGTAGAGAGGAACCAGTTGAGGTGGTTTGGGCACCTTGTTAGGATGCCCCCTGGACGCCTCCCCATGGAGGTGTTTCAGGCGTGTCTTGCCAGCAGGAGGCCCCCGCATCGACCCAGGACACGTTGGAGAAAATATATCTCTGGTTTGGCCCTGGAGCGCCTTGGGATCCTGCTGGAGGAGCTGGTAGAAGTGGTTGGGGAGAGGACCGCTTGGGACTCCCTAATTGGGATGCTGCCCCCGCGACCCGGATAAGCGGAAGAAGACAAGACAAGTTACCTGAATGTTTACATCAAAGTACCCTGGAGTTTTCACCAAATTCCTTTGAGTTTACATCAGAGTACCCAGGATCTTCCACCGGACTATCCGGTAGTTTTTACTTGAGTATCCAAGAGTTTTTACTAAAAGCTTTTGAGTTCATACTAGAGTCCCCAGGAGCTTTTACAGGAGAAAAAAAGAAACATTGTTTGCCAAGTTAAAGATTAAAAAAACGAAGTTGCTCCTTACAGGGTATCAGCGGGTCCTTAAAAAGCCTTAAAAGGTTGTAAATTTGCATTTCCAAAATTAAGGCCTTAAATATAATTAAAAATGATAAATAATCCTTAAATCCAGTGTCCAAAGGTCTTAAATTTTAGGGCCCCTATGATTTCTGGGTTACAAAGATCTAAAACTCAGCAGCACCAGTCCGCAAGGGTCTAGAAGGGTCTAGGTCACTTAAGGCTGTTATCTCGTTAATTCAGTAAAAAGGAGCTTTTTAAAATTATTTTCAGGTGAATGCAATACACTTCTGTAAGATATAATGCAGATCAATTATCTTGATGTTTGTTATTTTATTGTACTTTCACTTCCAATAAGGTTTAGTCAGAATTATTTGTAAGGTGGCCACATCCCCTTTCCAATCCCATGAATGTAAGGTCTTAAATTTGATCAAAGCAGCCTTAAACAGGTCTTAACAAGTCTTAAATTTGGCTTCTTGAACCTGCAGAAACTCTGTCTGTAATACCTTAGGAAATAGTAGTAATTTAAAAACACCATCACCATGCATTTTGCTGCTTTGGTTTTTTGCAGGTGTTTAACTTGAGTGCAACATTATTGAATATATGTAACATTTTTCTGGGCTGAAAAATAGACTAAAACCAGTTCGGAAAATATAGATTAAGATAGTTCCAACCCAAATGTATTTTTTCTGTTTGATGATAATAAACTACAAGCTACAGTATGCCTCTCCATTATAGGGCAGTGGGCAGTCAAGTTCACACTCTGTAAATTAGGTCAGGGCTTATTGGGTGTGATTTAAAGAAAAAAAAATCTGTCATATTGAATTTTCAGTTTGTTAGATCAGCTCAAGTTACTTAAAAAGCCTTCCTCTCCGGGCCTCTCGTGTGCAGTCAGAGTTGATAGAGCAACAAAATGGACATCTCAGAGAAAAATAAATAGCTTAACTGTCTCTTTTACAACATCAGTACAGACAGGGCTGCTTTTTTCTCCTTCCACTGTCAGTGTGGTCTAACTGCTATGATGAGTTGTTATCAGAAACACTATAAATTTGTTCAGCAGCTGCCACAAAGCCTTGGCTCCAACAGCTCTTATTTATTTATCTGTCACCAGAGAGGGCCAATGAGGAGGAGCTTTAATACCGCTCGCTTTCAGAGTCTGGCTCGCTTTATTTCTTCTTTTATCTATTTGAAGGGTGGAAAAAAGAAGAGCGTGAAGTAAAGGGAGGGCATGGTTTAGGGGAACATGAGGGTCAAAGAGTAACGGGGGATGGAAGATGTACAGAATTAAGGATGGAAATAACAGAACGTGGAAAGAGTGACATCAAACTACTAGTGAAAGAGGACATGGCTGGAATTTTTCAGTAGGATTCTCTAGTAATGATTTCATTTTGTCAACTGAGTTTCAACAAATATATTAATTCTATGTAAAACAAATGTACAGATTTTTTTTTTTTACAAAGTGCATCAGACAGAAACTTTTCAGATCTTTGGAAAATCTCTGCAACTTTTGTGCCAGTCTAAATACTCTAAACCTCAGGAACTATGTATTTTATAGTCTGTGAATCGCAGCATCTGTCAGTTTTATGTCTGAAAGTATTTGCATCATCTGTTCTGGAAATAAAACCTCCGGAATAAAGTTAAATACAAGAACCGGTACCACAGATGGTCACTTAGCTTCCACTCCTGATTGGGTCTTTAAATCAGCAGTTGATCTCGAGGATATCACGAAAAAAACTACAAAATAAATGTTTCCATGACTTGGCTATTAATGAAATGGACCTGCTCCCTCAAACTTCGCCTATCTGTTTATACACAGACCTTTTCATTTCACTTTTATATAAATGAGGGTTTTATTTTGTTTGATAGAAAGTATATATTTGAAAGCCAGCCATACTAATAAATGCAAGAACAGCTAAAGAGGTTCTGTCACCTCATATGTTTTAACTTGTGTGTGGTTGGATCATCCTTCTTGAGCAGAAATTGTTTTTAGCTTTGTTGTCTGAATGGAAAATAAAGAAAAGTAACTCAAAGTCAGGTAAATAGCATATTTAGCTTCTAATGATAAAAAAAAAAAACAAATATACTGTGTAACAGGTCCCAAGTGTGAGGCCTGTTGTGGGATTAAATGCGTTCTGTAAAGAACGGAGAAAATTATGAGATCGGCAACAAGTGGTGTGCTTCCTGCTGTCTCTCAAGCCAGTCTGATTTATTAACACAAACATGTTTACATTTTGTTCCAAGAATTTCATTTACTCTCAAAAAAATATTCCAAATCCAGAATTACAACAAAATATTCCTATTCTCACATTGTACAAATACTCTGTAAACAGTAATCTAAAAATAAAATATACAAAAGTTACATATTTACTACTTGTCATCTTTAACAAACATTTTCAGCCACTGACTGGACATAAAAGGCTATTAAATGCACTGCCTTGGCTTTAAAGCTAACACAATGGGAAACCCATATAAGAGTGACTGATATAGCAGACTTTAGCACGCCATTTTACCTTAAACATACAATTAAATCAGTGAACTCAATAATAACCAGCCTAAATAAACCATTTCTCAGTTGAGCTATAGCGTGACTCAACATAAATTTCGCTGCTGAGCACCTACAGTGCACTGGTTAGCTACGTTAGCATAGAGCTAAAACATTAGCATTTTTAGCGCGACACATTCCACAGCAATAAAACCTCAAAACAATAAGTTTTACATACAAACATCTATTCATGAACATTTTAAGATCATACGGAAGTTATTAATACCACACATTTACNNNTCCTTAACCAATATCCTCCTCTGTCCTCATCAGAGTCTGAATCAGTCCCATCACTTTGGTCTCTTGTGTCATCACGTTTGTTTCTTAGCCAGCGGTTAGTTTGTTTAGCCTGTTTCTTTGGTCTGAGCTCAGCTGTGTTGAGTGGCGCTTCCACAGGCAAATCATTAACCAGCAACAGGAGGTTGCGATGGAGAACTCGAGTCTTGTCTTTGTCTCCTGTCTCCTTGTGGATTATATACACTGGATTTCCTCCAACTTGGCTTTTAACAACATAGATGTCCTTTTCCCAATACGATCTGAGTTTGCCGGGGCCACCCCGCTCACCAAGGTTTCTGACAAGAACTCTGTCACCTGGATGTAGGACCACACCTCTTAGTTTCTTGTCATAATAAACCTTTCCTCTTGCACTTGACTGTTTGCTGTTTCCACTAGCTATCCTATAGGCTTCAGTCATCTTTTCTGCCCATTTTTCTGCATAGCTTCTGTACGATGTTATCTTTTTCTCACCAATCAACCCAAACAACAGGTCTATGGGAAGACGAGGATGGCGCCCATACAACAGAAAGTAAGGGGAGTACCCCGTTGACTCGTGGCGGGTACAGTTATAAGCATGCACAGCTTGCTGAAGATGGTCTTTCCAACGTTCTTTCTCCTTGTCTCCAAGAGTCCTAAGCATCTGCAGGAGGGTTCTATTGAATCTTTCTGCAGGGTTGCCTTGGGGGTGGTAAGGAGTAGTTCGTGAATGTCCAACCCCAGCTTTCTCCCTCAAAGTCTTGAAGAGCTCGTTTTCAAACTCACGACCCTGATCATGATGCAGCCGGCCGGGATATCCAAAACGCTGAATGAACTCACCAAAAATAAGTTCAGCTGCTGTTTTTCCTGCCTTGTTTTTTGTTGGATATGCTTGTGCGAACCTAGTAAAGTGGTCCACTACAACCAGGATATATTCATATCCACCACGGCTAGGTTCAAGATGCAAAAAGTCTATACATACAAGGTCCAGGGGTGAGTTTGAAGTCATGGTACCCATTGGGGCGCGTACATGTTCAGTGGGGCGTTTCTGTTTTATACAGGGACATCTTCTCCTCACATAATCCTCAACATCTTTCTTCATATAGGGCCAGAAAAACCTCTCCCTAGCTAGTGAGAGCACCCGCTCGGGGCCAATGTGTCCCATGTCGTCATGTAGGTGTTTTAGAACGATGGATTTATACCTAGCAGGGAGGACAAGTTGTTTTCGTTCACTGGTGTGCCTATACAGAAGCCCATCTTCAAGATGCAACTTATTCCAGTCACGAAGCAGCTTTTGTGCTGTTCGACTGACAGTCCTTTTCTTGTCATTCGTCAGTACGACGTTTGTCTTTTTCAGTTGGACGATCTCTTTCAATGCTGGATCTTCCTCTTGAGCTTTGGCCAACTCCTCAGGGCTGATCACAGGGAGTGTGAGGGAGGGTTCCTGGCTAGCAGCTTCATTAAGGGACAAAACAGCAACCCATGCTACATCCTGTTCTTTTGCTGCTCTGGACCCCGTCCAAGTTGCCTGCACCACTTCTTTGGATAACACCTCAGTGCACTCCTCTGCATATTTCTCAATGTCAAGGGGCATGCGGGATAAGGTGTCAGCGTCCTTGTTTGCTTTTCCAGGTCTGTACTTTATCTCAAATCGAAAGTCTGATAACTCCCCGACCCACCGATGTCCAGCGGCGTTGAGCTTGGCTGTGCTCATGACATAAACTAAAGGGTTGTTGTCAGTATAAATGGTGAAGTGTGGTGCGTAATACAAGTAATCTCTAAATTTTTCACACACTGCCCATTTTAATGCCAAAAACTCTAGTTTTCCACTGTGCAGATAATAGTTTTTTTCAGCCGGTGAAAG
>SSNR01000053.1:2365984-2390630 GCA_006937965.1 Callopanchax toddi | reverse complement strand
ATAAGAGACAGGTGTAGCTGGTGTTGCTGCTATTGTGGAGGGATTATTTACCAGGTGCATCAACTTTTTAGTCAAATCCTCATAATCTGACATCATTTTCTGGA
This sequence comes from Callopanchax toddi, assembly GCA_006937965.1. Taxonomy (NCBI): domain Eukaryota; kingdom Metazoa; phylum Chordata; class Actinopteri; order Cyprinodontiformes; family Nothobranchiidae; genus Callopanchax; species Callopanchax toddi. The sequence goes on along the minus strand of SSNR01000053.1, from coordinate 2,390,526 downwards.
CTTCATCTGGCAAAACCTTGTAGCTACTTTCTTCCTCTGTGTCTAACTGTATACGTACTCTGGTAACAGGAGCTGCTTCTGGTATATCAACTAATGAGACCTTAGCTGGTACAGGGTCACTTAGATCAGTAGGTGGAGTCACAATACCCTCAGACTGTACAATCTCATTAACCAAATCTTGCAAGGCTAACAGGTCACCCAAACCCCTGTCCTCAGCTTCTAATAACGTCTGACTGTACATGAAGGCATGGATGAACTCAAAACATCCTTCTGCATCCTCACTGCAGAGCTCTGATGGGTCTTTGCCTGGAACGGATCCAATATCATTTGCAACCTGGAAAAGTTTTTCAGGTGACAGAGTCAGCAGGCTTTTCCTGATGTTCCACACCAGGCTCTTCCTCTCGCTGTCAGCCATGATCACGCTTTTCCCAGCCTGTCACAATAAACACTCTCTGGATCACCTCAGCTCCCAGCAGAAATCAGCTCTCCGTGGTCAAATCAGCAGCTCGCCTCCCGGTCCAGGCATGGCACCAAGTTCTCGTCCACCAACACTGGTCACAGGTAAGTTTTGGGATCAGCTTCCATGGGGTGTGAAGAGCCTCTCCCCGTACGGGCCACCAAGAATCTGTAACAGGTCCCAAGTGTGAGGCCTGTTGTGGGATTAAATGCGTTCTGTAAAGAACGGAGAAAATTATGAGATCGGCAACAAGTGGTGTGCTTCCTGCTGTCTCTCAAGCCAGTCTGATTTATTAACACAAACATGTTTACATTTTGTTCCAAGAATTTCATTTACTCTCAAAAAAATATTCCAAATCCAGAATTACAACAAAATATTCCTATTCTCACATTGTACAAATACTCTGTAAACAGTAATCTAAAAATAAAATATACAAAAGTTACATATTTACTACTTGTCATCTTTAACAAACATTTTCAGCCACTGACTGGACATAAAAGGCTATTAAATGCACTGCCTTGGCTTTAAAGCTAACACAATGGGAAACCCATATAAGAGTGACTGATATAGCAGACTTTAGCACGCCATTTTACCTTAAACATACAATTAAATCAGTGAACTCAATAATAACCAGCCTAAATAAACCATTTCTCAGTTGAGCTATAGCGTGACTCAACATAAATTTCGCTGCTGAGCACCTACAGTGCACTGGTTAGCTACGTTAGCATAGAGCTAAAACATTAGCATTTTTAGCGCGACACATTCCACAGCAATAAAACCTCAAAACAATAAGTTTTACATACAAACATCTATTCATGAACATTTTAAGATCATACGGAAGTTATTAATACCACACATTTACCGTTTCAATTACCCACTAACCTGTAAAGAACGGAGAAAATTATGAGATCGGCAACAAGTGGTGTGCTTCCTGCTGTCTCTCAAGCCAGTCTGAGGGGAGACGGCTCCCAAACACCCTTAACAGTATGGGCGAGATGCCCCCCAGTGGCAATACTTGGTATTACACTACCAGTAACATTTTTATCTGGAAAACTCAGATTTATTTACTGTTTCCATAAAACTAATCCATCAAAATTAGAAAACATCCACAATTAAAAATGTGGCAAAACATTCATGTGTGTCACACGCTCCCTGACAAAAGAGAAATGGCTCCTGGCATTCAAACTTTAACCTTATACCTTATCACACACACTATAAACAATCAACAAAAGTAAGGTGTCATGTTCATGGGAAGGTTGTATGGGAATGGATGATAGGATGCAAAATAGGTAGGGACTGTAGAGGGGGGTGATGGTGTCCATAACGGTATGTAGGGTAGTGTGAGTGCAGCAACAGTTGGTTGGGGTTGCAGTGAAGGTTCTCCCAGTGTTTGATATGTTAACATCTGCTTTGGCCGCCTGCGTCGAGTTGACCTTCTGACCTCACACTGTGGGTCCACTCTGGCTGTGTCAGTTAGATTATTTCCTTCAGGAACAACACACCCTTCTTCTTCAGGATCTGTTCCAGGTGAGTCTCTATCAGAAAACAGCTGTCTGTTCTCCTCATAGACAGTCTCAGAAACTGCTGCATTTGGATGTTCCTCTGTTCTTGCTCTTTTTTCCTCCAGCCTGCCATTTGGTACAGGTAAGTGGACATTTTGGATTGAGCTTCCAGGCATTGGATTTGCACTGACTGAGGTAGGGGTATTCTGATAAGTGTCTTCCCTTTGGAATGCTCTGTCTTCAGCAGGAATCCTTAACCAATATCCTCCTCTGTCCTCATCAGAGTCTGAATCAGTCCCATCACTTTGGTCTCTTGTGTCATCACGTTTGTTTCTTAGCCAGCGGTTAGTTTGTTTAGCCTGTTTCTTTGGTCTGAGCTCAGCTGTGTTGAGTGGCGCTTCCACAGGCAAATCATTAACCAGCAACAGGAGGTTGCGATGGAGAACTCGAGTCTTGTCTTTGTCTCCCGTCTCCTTGTGGATTATATACACTGGATTTCCTCCAACTTGGCTTTTAACAACATAGATGTCCTTTTCCCAATACGATCTGAGTTTGCCGGGGCCACCCCGCTCACCAAGGTTTCTGACAAGAACTCTGTCACCTGGATGTAGGACCACACCTCTTAGTTTCTTGTCATAATAAACCTTTCCTCTTGCACTTGACTGTTTGCTGTTTCCACTAGCTATCCTATAGGCTTCAGTCATCTTTTCTGCCCATTTTTCTGCATAGCTTCTGTACGATGTTATCTTTTTCTCACCAATCAACCCAAACAACAGGTCTATGGGAAGACGAGGATGGCGCCCATACAACAGAAAGTAAGGGGAGTACCCCGTTGACTCGTGGCGGGTACAGTTATAAGCATGCACAGCTTGCTGAAGATGGTCTTTCCAACGTTCTTTCTCCTTGTCTCCAAGAGTCCTAAGCATCTGCAGGAGGGTTCTATTGAATCTTTCTGCAGGGTTGCCTTGGGGGTGGTAAGGAGTAGTTCGTGAATGTCCAACCCCAGCTTTCTCCCTCAAAGTCTTGAAGAGCTCGTTTTCAAACTCACGACCCTGATCATGATGCAGCCGGCCGGGATATCCAAAACGCTGAATGAACTCACCAAAAATAAGTTCAGCTGCTGTTTTTCCTGCCTTGTTTTTTGTTGGATATGCTTGTGCGAACCTAGTAAAGTGGTCCACTACAACCAGGATATATTCATATCCACCACGGCTAGGTTCAAGATGCAAAAAGTCTATACATACAAGGTCCAGGGGTGAGTTTGAAGTCATGGTACCCATTGGGGCGCGTACATGTTCAGTGGGGCGTTTCTGTTTTATACAGGGACATCTTCTCCTCACATAATCCTCAACATCTTTCTTCATATAGGGCCAGAAAAACCTCTCCCTAGCTAGTGAGAGCACCCGCTCGGGGCCAATGTGTCCCATGTCGTCATGTAGGTGTTTTAGAACGATGGATTTATACCTAGCAGGGAGGACAAGTTGTTTTCGTTCACTGGTGTGCCTATACAGAAGCCCATCTTCAAGATGCAACTTATTCCAGTCACGAAGCAGCTTTTGTGCTGTTCGACTGACAGTCCTTTTCTTGTCATTCGTCAGTACGACGTTTGTCTTTTTCAGTTGGACGATCTCTTTCAATGCTGGATCTTCCTCTTGAGCTTTGGCCAACTCCTCAGGGCTGATCACAGGGAGTGTGAGGGAGGGTTCCTGGCTAGCAGCTTCATTAAGGGACAAAACAGCAACCCATGCTACATCCTGTTCTTTTGCTGCTCTGGACCCCGTCCAAGTTGCCTGCACCACTTCTTTGGATAACACCTCAGTGCACTCCTCTGCATATTTCTCAATGTCAAGGGGCATGCGGGATAAGGTGTCAGCGTCCTTGTTTGCTTTTCCAGGTCTGTACTTTATCTCAAATCGAAAGTCTGATAACTCCCCGACCCACCGATGTCCAGCGGCGTTGAGCTTGGCTGTGCTCATGACATAAACTAAAGGGTTGTTGTCAGTATAAATGGTGAAGTGTGGTGCGTAATACAAGTAATCTCTAAATTTTTCACACACTGCCCATTTTAATGCCAAAAACTCTAGTTTTCCACTGTGCAGATAATAGTTTTTTTCAGCCGGTGAAAGCGTCCTGGAGCCGTATCCAATCACTCTCAGCTTACTATTCTGGCGCTGATAGAGTACAGCTCCAAGGCCTGCTTCAGAGGCGTCTGTGTGGAGCACAAAAGGTGAACTGAAATCGGGATAAGCCAACACTGGAGGGTTAGTGAGCAGACCGACAAGATGTTCTAATGCTTCTTGATGCTCACTAGTCCATTTCACAGGAGTTTTGGAGGACAGCTGTGAGCCTTTTGAGTTTTTGCCTGGTGACACCGACTGTGACGGCAACACGATCTGTTTGAGTTGGAGGAGTCCATACAGTGGTTTTGCGATGCGGGAAAAATCCTGTATATAACTCCGATAATAGCTGAGAAAACCCAAAAGCTGCCTCACTTCTCCTACTGTTTGTGGCATTTTGGCTTTGAGTGCCTGTACAGCCTCTAGATCCTTTGGGTCAATTTGTACACCCTCAGCTGACACAAGACGCCCTACATACCTCACCTGCCTACGAAACAGCTCACATTTTTCAGGTCTTAACTTCACTCCATACTTTTGGAGGGCTCTCAGAACTTTCCTCACACTACAAACATGTTCCTCAAACGTTTGTGCATAGCACAAAATGTCATCTAAGTAGGGAATACAGCATTCGTCCCTGAGAGAGCTTAACATTTCTTCCATACTCCTTTGGAAGGCTGCGGGTGCGTTTGAAAGCCCAAAGGGTATTCTCACCCACTCGTACAACCCCCAAGGAGTAACAAAAGCAGTTAAATGCCTTGAGCCCTCTGCCATAAACCCTTGGTGGTACGCCTTGCCTTGATCTAAAATGCTGAACCACGATTGGCCACCCAGTGTATCAGTGAGGTTCTGTATGCGTGGTAAAGGGTGTCGATCGGGGATGGTTTTCTGATTGAGCAACCTATAATCTATGCAAAGACGCAGTGAACCATCCTTTTTTCTCACGCATACCACTGGGGCTGCATAGGGAGATCTTGACTTGATGATCCACCCCTTTGCTAAAAGATCTTGTACATACTCTTTGACTTCCGAGAACAAAGGTTTCGGAATGGAGGAGTATGCTTTCTGCACAGGGATGTCATCTTTAAGAGTTAGTGCCATCTGCAGACTGGGGATGCAGCCAATGTCACTAGCATCCCTTGCAAATGCTGCAGACTCCTCATACAACATCCCCCTTACAATCTCCTGTTGATCCTCTGTAAGGTGACTTAAGTCAACAGATGGGTGCCAGTGTGAAGGTAAGTCATCAGAGGCAGCCGTAGAAGTTGTAGCACTCTGAACCTTCAGACCACTGCTTACAGGTGTGTCTGTCTTGATTACCTTTTTGATTGGTTGAATAATGCCAATCGGGGACTTTCTGGGCAGGATAACATCATGACCCTTGTTATTTCCTAAAGGCACTACAACTTGTGGGGTTTTCCCCATTTGAACCTCTAACAGGCCCTCACCAACGTCTAGCTGCTGTAAATGCACATTATTTTCCTCAGGTTCAAACAACACTAGTGGCTCAGATGGATCAACCTGGGGAGGTAATCTACATTTTACCCAAGTAACACTGCCTGCAGGAATCACCACATCTTTCTGACCTGTCCTCAGACGCCTCTGAACTGTAACGCTCTTCTTTGTTTGGACAAAATGGACAATGTTCTGTGCTGTTTCACATGGAATAGACATGGCACCTGCTAGCAGCTGAGCTAGTGTAGAGACCAGTTTATCAGGTTTTTCTCGGATCACCACTTCAACAACATTAAAGCCAATCAGTGGCATCTCTAATGGAAGTGAACTCACTAGAAAGGGGACACTGATGGATAGATCTGGGTCCTCATTGCCTGTTAGGTTGACTGTTATTATCAGCCAGCCATCAAAGGGGATGATTTCTCCATTAATAGCATACACTTCCAATAACTGTTCACTTTGTTTGGAATCAACAAGTTCTGAAAGTGGACGCATTTCAGTGTGGGGCAAATATTTGTCCTTCCAAAAACGGTCGATCATGCTCACCTGAGCTCCAGTGTCTAACAGAGCATTAACTGCCAAACCATTGAGGATGCACTTAGTCAAAGCTTTTCTACCTATTAATTTGGCAACAGGCTCATTATCAGGTACAGGTGCATTACTCACATCATTTGTAGCATTGCATGTTGTTCCTTTAACATCAGCTTTTCTACTCTGAACACTGTCTGAGTTAGTTGGGTGGGACTTTGGAAAAAATCCGGTTACTGTTTGTCCCCCGGCAGCAACCGGTTGAAGTTTTCCTGCTGTCTTGGGTGCTTTAGGCAACCCACTGCTCTGTGACCTAGTTCCCCACAAGAAAAGCAATGTCTACAGTCTTGTGAACCTTCCTGCACACACTTTGGACACCCATAGAGTCTGTTCTTCCTGGCTACTTTGGATTTAGCTGAAGTGCAGTGGCAGGTTTGGTCTTTCTGAACAGTCTGTGTTAATGAGTCCACAAGTTTGGTAAGTGCTTCTATTTTCTCTGTCAGGTGCTGCATTGTGTCTGTTTTGGCTTTAGATTCCACATTCTCTTTCTTAGTATTAGGCTGTTTGACATTTTCTCCAGCAACGTGTGCACTGTGCACAGCGGTGTGTTTTTGACGCTGCATGGGTCCCAGCCTTCGCTGCCGCTCACTTTCATCACTGGTTACTCGTGTAACATGCTTCAGAATGTCTTCATCAGACACTGTGGGTGTTGACAGCAAAGGTTTTAATTCCCTACGAATGTCTGAGTGTTTGTGTCCAATACCTTGGTATATAGTGTGTAAAAACACACCCTGGACAGACTCTGGACTGTACTTTATTCCAGCTCCTGGCTGTTTTGACTCAAACAGGACCCTCTGCTTCAGACCAATGACGCGATATAAGAACTGCTGGGGAGTCTCGTGGTCATTCTGCTTTGCACACATCAACTCTTGGAATAACTCTGTGCTATTTTTTTCCCCAAGGTGTGACTGCAGAAACCCCTTTAGTTCAGTAACAGTCATGTCCTCCTTGTTAATGAGCATGTCCTTGAAATCTCCTGGTTTTATAATCCTTAGTACTCCCTGCACAATCTCTGAATCTGTGAAGTTGTCTTTCACTCCTTCTTCTATTTGTCTGCACACACTGTTGTAGCTAATATCAGATGAGTGGTCCCCAATTTGACCTCCTTGGACTTTGAACTCACGACGGTGAAGGTAGGAGAGGTCCTTTAGAGACACTACTTTGTCATGTGTACTCTGTCTCTCTACATCTGATGGGGCGTTCAACAGTGGAGTGGACTGCGCTTGTGTAGCTGGTGTTGCTGCTATTGTGGAGGGATTATTTACCAGGTGCATCAACTTTTTAGTCAAATCCTCATAATCTGACATCATTTTCTGGACTTCATCTGGCAAAACCTTGTAGCTACTTTCTTCCTCTGTGTCTAACTGTATACGTACTCTGGTAACAGGAGCTGCTTCTGGTATATCAACTAATGAGACCTTAGCTGGTACAGGGTCACTTAGATCAGTAGGTGGAGTCACAATACCCTCAGACTGTACAATCTCATTAACCAAATCTTGCAAGGCTAACAGGTCACCCAAACCCCTGTCCTCAGCTTCTAATAACGTCTGACTGTACATGAAGGCATGGATGAACTCAAAACATCCTTCTGCATCCTCACTGCAGAGCTCTGATGGGTCTTTGCCTGGAACGGATCCAATATCATTTGCAACCTGGAAAAGTTTTTCAGGTGACAGAGTCAGCAGGCTTTTCCTGATGTTCCACACCAGGCTCTTCCTCTCGCTGTCAGCCATGATCACGCTTTTCCCAGCCTGTCACAATAAACACTCTCTGGATCACCTCAGCTCCCAGCAGAAATCAGCTCTCCGTGGTCAAATCAGCAGCTCGCCTCCCGGTCCAGGCATGGCACCAAGTTCTCGTCCACCAACACTGGTCACAGGTAAGTTTTGGGATCAGCTTCCATGGGGTGTGAAGAGCCTCTCCCCGTACGGGCCACCAAGAATCTGTAACAGGTCCCAAGTGTGAGGCCTGTTGTGGGATTAAATGCGTTCTGTAAAGAACGGAGAAAATTATGAGATCGGCAACAAGTGGTGTGCTTCCTGCTGTCTCTCAAGCCAGTCTGATTTATTAACACAAACATGTTTACATTTTGTTCCAAGAATTTCATTTACTCTCAAAAAAATATTCCAAATCCAGAATTACAACAAAATATTCCTATTCTCACATTGTACAAATACTCTGTAAACAGTAATCTAAAAATAAAATATACAAAAGTTACATATTTACTACTTGTCATCTTTAACAAACATTTTCAGCCACTGACTGGACATAAAAGGCTATTAAATGCACTGCCTTGGCTTTAAAGCTAACACAATGGGAAACCCATATAAGAGTGACTGATATAGCAGACTTTAGCACGCCATTTTACCTTAAACATACAATTAAATCAGTGAACTCAATAATAACCAGCCTAAATAAACCATTTCTCAGTTGAGCTATAGCGTGACTCAACATAAATTTCGCTGCTGAGCACCTACAGTGCACTGGTTAGCTACGTTAGCATAGAGCTAAAACATTAGCATTTTTAGCGCGACACATTCCACAGCAATAAAACCTCAAAACAATAAGTTTTACATACAAACATCTATTCATGAACATTTTAAGATCATACGGAAGTTATTAATACCACACATTTACGTTTCAATTACCCACTAACCTGTAAAGAACGGAGAAAATTATGAGATCGGCAACAAGTGGTGTGCTTCCTGCTGTCTCTCAAGCCAGTCTGAGGGGAGACGGCTCCCAAACACCCTTAACAGTATGGGCGCGATGCCCCCCAGTGGCAATACTTGGTATTACACTACCAGTAACATTTTTATCTGGAAAACTCAGATTTATTTACTGTTTCCATAAAACTAATCCATCAAAATTAGAAAACATCCACAATTAAAAATGTGGCAAAACATTCATGTGTGTCACAACTGCATGGTACCTCAGTCAATAATGGGGTGAAGTCCTTTACCATGGTGGCAATGTAGTATCAGGATTAAAGCTACATTTTCAGCATTCGACTACACTGTTATTGTTTTTAACTTTGTGTAGAAGCTAACTGTGCCAGCACTAGCGTGTTCATAAACTGGAACAACTAGAAGATATTTGGTTTCTGTGTTTTGGACCTTTTTCACAAAAACTTTAAAATATAAGCAATTACCCCTTAAAGGTCCCATATTATGCAAAATTCACTTTCTAAAGATTTTTTAACAGTCATATTGTCACAAAAATTGTGTATGAGACCCAAAAGTGTTCAAAAATTTTCACTGTTTTCACTTCCTGATTCTCATTTTTGGGAAATGTGTTTTGAGCTAACGCTAAAACGGGTGGTTTCCAAATCTTTTCCTTGCTGATGTCAAGAAGGGAAAAGACCACTCCTCTCTAGAGGACAGAGCCAATCACGAACACCTTTGTCTACCTGAGCCCACCCCCGCCCTTTATAAACCACAGGAGCGCTCATCCTCACAAACATTTGCAAACAGTCATGAAGCTAAGGGCAAAGCACAGCAGTTGCTTTCTAGACGGTTGCATCAACGAGCACAAAAGTCTTTTTTACTCCCTTCATCTGAGACCCTAAGGGTCAGTTTGACCAATGCAGAGCTTTACATGTTATTGAGATGTAAAAGAAATGATTCGGAGTGGATAGAAAGTGCAGAATATGGGACCTTTAAAGGTTTCCGCTTCAACCATAACCATAGTGGCTGCACATAACTAGTGAGAACCAGATATCATGAACCTACTGCCCGAACACGCCTTTGTGGACCAGTAGTTTTGCGGTCCTGATGGTGCAGCCCGCAATCTGATGAGTTTCACATCCTGTTGCAGTGCAGCTAATGAGTGCTCACACAGCCTCTGAAGCTAGTAGACACACATGGCAGGACTTCTGACACACACACTTACAGCATCCCAAACACGTGTGGCACCGCACTGCTAACAGATATGCGCAGTTGCTTTAAGACACGTGTGCAGCACTGCAACACACACATCACAGCATGTCCATCCAACACATGCACGCAACTCACACATGCCCAGCACTGCTGACACGCACACAGCAGCAGCGACAGCTTATCATCCCACCCAGAACGGAGATGTGAGTACCAGATACCAGCGCCAGGTTCTCCCTTGAGTACCCCTGACCATAGCTGACATTATGGCCTTGGTATATAATTGTTATCCATTCGATCAATGGTTCTACTTATGGTTAATGAATAGACTTATTTGAACTTTGATGTTTTTTACTATTTTTGTTGTTTGAGAAAATTCTAGACAAAGAAGCTTGAAAAACCGTCCTCTTTCAGAGTAACATCAATGGTTTCTAGTTGCCAGAGCTGGCTTCTTCTTCTACTCATATTGATTTGATCAATTTTCATCTTAGTTCTGCATCTGTTGTAAATGATTAGTAGGTAGTTGGACGAATTAGCTGTTTTTTTTATCTTAATGTCTTTAGTTTTTGTAAAAATTATTTTTCTACGCCATATTCCGCTTATTTGTGTCCAGGTCGTGGGGGCAGCATCACCCAGGATCTACACTTTTTCTTCTGTTCTGTTCCTAAAACTTATATTTGATTTAATCCTGAAATATAAACAGTGTTTTAAGTACCGGTACATATTATCATTTCCTTGCCTCACTGTTTTCTGCTTATCCAAGTCCGGGTCACAGGGTCAGCATCCCCAGTAGGGTAGACCAGGCTGTCCCCCCAGCCACTTTCACCAGACCCTCCCAGACCAGCCTAAAGCTATAATCACTCCAGTGTATCATCGGTCGACCTTACCTGAAACATCTCCTCTGGGAGGTATCCAGGAGGCATGCCTGAACCACCTCCATGTGGTTTTTCTCCAAGTACTTCCAGGATGTCTGAGCTCTTCACCTCACAAGCTGATCCCGGCCAGCATGTAAATCTTGTTCTTAGGGTCATTCCCCCAAAGCTCATGGCCACAGGTGAGGATTGGAACATAGAGAAATCAAGAGCTTCATTTTCTAGCTCAGCTCCCCCTTCACCATAACAGAGTAGTTCTGCTCTAATCCACCTGTCTGTCGGGCTCTTGCTCCATATGTTTCTCACTCATAGATGAGACCATGAGACTCAGAGATGGCAAAACACTCATTTTCAGTTGAGAAACATGGCTTCAAATTTGGCAAAAACACATTTTATTAACATTCCTCCTATCTTGTCCTGTTTGGTTTTTGTGTCTGATAATCTCATATGGGCAGAGACAGCTGAGTGTAATTTAGTGCAGGGCTATGTTTTCCTGTGAGCGTATTTCTCTAGCTCTCAGGTCCAGAGTTGGAGGGTTGTACTGCCGAGCTACCACTCCTTCCTCTGTCAGAGCTGTAACCTCACAGGAAATACAGTCCCTGAATGTGCTGTGACTTTAGTTCCCTAAGAAATGAAAATGGGGCACAAGAGAGTGTGTGTCCAAGCACATTTATTAACATCCTGTAGGACTAAAGGCGTAACCATAAACTGCCTAAGGGTACCGCTTCTGCATGCGGATGGAATTTGTTACAATTCTTCATCTCTGTCAAAGGTCTTTTTGTAAAATCTGCAGACAGTTCGAACTGTTTGACGCCTTAAGCAGCTGGTCCAGTTTCATAAAATAAGGTCAGAAATCCACTCCTGATGGTGAGGATATGTAGCAGCTCCCATCTGGACTCTGACAAACGCAGCCGTACCTTCACGCCCTTAACCAAGTCGATGAAGAGACCTTCTACCTGTCTTGTTCACCGTTTCTCCTTTCCGTCATCCTGGGCCTCAGATACACTATTCATAAACTTGGGCAGAGGGTTGTCTGACCTTTTTGCTGAAATGTTAGTGCAAATTAGTTGTCAGAGATGTGCACGTGGCCGCCATGCAAAGCCCCGTCTCCAGTCCCGTACCAAGCGTTTCCATTGTTTTGCACCTTCACCACACTTTACTTGCCCTTTCCAATAATACACAGTTGGTCCCAGCATACTCCTCCTCATTGCGGACAGATATTTTGCTTTGACGCCAAGAGACACAACGCAGAGCAAAGTTCAGCACAAACAGACAAATAATCACGGCCCACGATGAGGAGAATGGCCTTCAGATGCTAATTACGCAATCTAAAAATAAAACGGCGTGGTCTGTGTCTCTTCGAGTCACATTCTCCCAGGTACACTCTAGGTCAACTTCAATCAAATATTAATTTGAAAAAGAGATTCTCTCCCACACTCCAGAGCACAAACTGTGTGACTCACTGCCCCAATTGGGTCCAGACATCACAAATCCTTGAATAACAATCAGACTGAATAAAGAGAAGCTTTTAATGGGCTCAAAACCCAGGCAGAGTAAACACTAGCTGCTAGCAACCAGACTGTACACACATTCATTACCTTACGTAACGGGCTTTTAAAATAAACGCCACCTCATTCAGCAACCATTAGTTATTCCTGCATAGTAATTAGCTAATGGAGTCAGTTAGTTGTGGACGTGTTACTGTTGCTACGCTTCTTCACAACACGAGAAAGTAAATGCATGGACTTTTTTCTTTTTTTGTTCTTTTTTATGTTTATGTCTAATTTCCACTTTCCCTCGGTGATCTGTCCTCTGTCTGAACTTGATCGTATCTTGTGGTTTAGAGCTAAAACTAATCCCCCCCCCCCCATAGGTCCTTACCTTCACTTCCTGACCTTCGCCTGACACTGAGTTTTACCTTTTGAAGACAAACGTAAGATCAAGTGGGAATTAAGAGGCGATTTTCTCTAGAGCAGCAGAACATTTCTTCTTTGACTTTGGTTGAATTTTTCTGTCATTCTTAATCTGAGCAGAAAGTGGGAATATGCATGTTCACAGTGTTACTGGCTTGTTGTTCAGCTTAATTGAAAATTTGTGGGAGACTATTAATAGGCAGTACTATGTTAAAGGGTTTTGTAGTCTGATGAGTAATATTGTACTAAAGCAGTATAAATTTACTTGATATTTTTGTTTTATTTCTATTCAGATCTCATACAGGGTTCTTGATAGTGCTTGAATTTTAATAAAATGCTAAAAACTAGAAATGCACCCCCCAAAACATCATCTGGTGATGGGAACTGGCCAGTATCACCTGACCTGAAACCTTTTCAGCAGTTGAGTTGCGACACACATCCTGTAGGACAATGGTTCCCAGACATTTTGGCTTCTGACCCACAAAAAAGCAATAGCAGAGACTCGACCATCAATGGCAAAATAATACAAACACTGCTAGTAAACTAATTAAAAAGGACATAATGACAACATATGTTTATTCAACTGTTTGTAACAACTTGGGCAAATGTATGGTATCTGCAAGGATTTTTAATGTATTTTCGGTTCTAGAGAAAATCTCAGGACCCCCACTGCAGGACACCACTGCTGCAGGACACTACTGCTGTAGGACATTACTGCTGCAGGACTCCACTGCTGCAGGACACCACTGCTGCAGGACACTACTGCTGTAGGACTTTACTGCTGCAGGACTCCACTGCTGCAGGACACCACTGCTGCAGGACACCACTGCTGCAGGACACCACTGCTGCAGGACACCACTGCTGCAGGACACCACTGCTGCAGGACACCACTGCTGCAGGACACCACTGCTGCAGGACACCACTGCTGCAGGACACCACTGCTGCAGGACACATTTACAGTTCAGATTAGGTGTAAAGGGCAGAATAATGAGCCTTTTTATTTCATATTGACAATACCGGCTACCTGACCTATAACCTTAGACCCTCCCCCATCAGAAAGAGCATTTATGTTTCTGACTCTACCTGTGAGTTTTATTGTTTTAAAGGCAAAATTAGCATATGACATTGGTTTTACCTTTTCTGTTGGATGAAACGATACAAACCCCTGTCTTTGGTCAAGGACTTAATTGTTATCCTCAGTGGTAACTGATTTGTTACATTCTCAGTTGTAAATCACTTTGGATAAAAGCATCTGCCAAATACATGAAAATAAACCAACTCAGTATCGACAGGTTTTGGTTAGAAAAAAGTAGCATCCCTAAAAAAACATGGCTGCCAGCCCCATCTCTGTCATGTTTATCACCGCCAGTGTTTCCAAAATGGTTGCAGGTGTGGGTGATTTAAGGACATAAGCGAAAGACTGCGTCTCGCCTTTTTTTTGCCACGCTTGTGCAGGATCAGCACTTCTCTCTATATTCAGACACTTTGCAGGCAGCCCATCCAGTGTTTACACACCGACTGAGTTGTTACTGTCACCGTATCACGGCGGATCACATACGCCTGCCCTCGCTGTTTACCGGAGCCCATGATTATGTGCAATGGCAGAAGCTATCAACATCCTTTTCATCCATATTTGATGAGCGAATGTGTCCCACCCCGAGCACACAACAGGGGGAGGCTGTAATCAGCGCACGCACACACACACACGCATGCGCACACACACACACACACACACACACACACACACACACACACACACACACACACACACAAAGTGGATAATGTTCACTCAGATAATGACTGTGTTTATGCAAGGGCAGAGAAAGGTAGATTTTTTTATTTGTCCTGGTAAAGAGAACTCTGATTAGGTAATAATAGCTGATTTCCAGTTGGGTTTTAGTATAAAGCTTGTTCACACCCTCCCTTTATACATTAGCTAATGCTATTAGCCCTCATTCACCCAGAAGAACTACTCAGTAACATGCTGTCATTTTAACCCTCAGATGTCTCTAATTTACTGCCCTCTTGTGTCATTCAGGAAGAAAATAAGCATTTCCATAAAAACTGATATAAAAACTTGACAAAGTTATATATGTTTTAGCTTTTTCCTGTATAGATCTGTTTTACAACTTTAGTTCTGCTCTACCAAGCATTCAATATTTTGAGGGTTTTAAACTTTTTAATACCAGAGAGCTTAAAATTCTTATAAATTATTTTTCTTATAAATAAGGATGTTAAGTGATCACCTCAACATGTAAAGGGTTAAAATCCTCAAAAAGGTGAAACGTTTGGTAGTTTTCAGCAGGACAAGAGACAAAAATAATCATATTCTCTATAATCATGTACTGATGTTTTGTTTATCAGATGGGTATTTTTTATCCATAACCCTTCTTAAGGCAAGTGAACACTTGTATGTACTTTGAATTTTGATATGCACCTAAACATCCATCTGCTCTGCTAACTGCTTTTTCCACTTTTTTCCAGTTTTTTAAACTGACAAATTTTTTGAAAGTATAAGTGTTTTTTAAAAAGGTTAAATAAATTAAAGAACAGTAATTTTAACAGCCTTTGAAAACACTCCATTGTTGATATGTTAAATAATTGGTCATTTCCCATGTATTTAATATTAACATTATTTATTATTTTTAATTATTATTAATATTTCATCAATAATTTAGTGAACAGTCACTAAAATAATGGTTTAAAATTTTAATTCAAATATAAGTCTTAATACATTCTCTAGAAATGCAATTTTTTCAGTTTAAAAAAATATTTATTTTACTTTTAAAAACATTTGTACTTTTGATTGAATAACTTTTTTAAATTATCTTTTTTAACTAAACAAACAAGCGACTGAATATGGATACGTACTCTATAAAGGGATAATTGCATGACAGTGGCATTTTATTTTTACTTTTTTCTATGCATCCTATTCAAAATAAGAGTAACATTAGAGTAACATTAAAATTTCAAAATGTATCTTGACACAGCTTACAAAAACAAAAAAGTTACAAAAATTGTATCATGTATAATTAAACAAAGCCAAAATGAAGACTGGATGAAGAAAACAATTTTTGCAAATGGACCAAAATCTCCATGAAGATGCATGAGGGTTAATTATATGAGACGCTGACTAAATGACTATTATGCACCTACCTGGTATACTGACTCAACAGAGAGGAAGAATATAGCTGCATGGAGCTATGTTGTGTGCTGTTGTAAAATGTAGCTTTGCTCAAACTAATTCTGCAAAAAATGTTTTTTTACCAGTTATAATTCTAATAATTCTCAAGATTTGTGTATTTTAGTTGAAAACTCTGACACAGAAGGTTTTGAGCAATGTGCATTCTGTGAAGCAATGCTTGGCATTTATGTATCCTATGGGTTCATTTTGAATCAACTGCTTTTATCCTGTAGGTCGTTCTGCGAGGCTCTATTCTCCAGACATGTTTGCGTTAGTAAATGTAACCTTACGAAGGTCTATCTTTGCTAGATGAGACATTTTTCCACTGCAGACCATATTTTCTCAATGTGGTCAAAATTAGCAGCTTATCATTGCAGCATATGTAAAGCTCCTGCAACACAGAGAGAAAAGACACGCCTGTCTTGATTGTGTGCTAATTCGTATACTGTCATGTTATCATTGAACCATGGAGAGTGGCTTGGAAGTTTTTCTGGCATGACTGAGTGGGCAGCAGACTGTCCTCTCCCCGACCACCTCCACCAGCTCCTCCAGTGCGTCCCCAAGGCGTTCTCTGGGAGATGCACTTCCTCCAGTTCGTCCTGGGTCGAAACTGGCTCCTCTCAATGTGGAGGAGCAGTGGTCCTAATCCGAGTCCCTCATAGATGTTGGAGCTCCTCATCCTATCCTCATGTCCTACCAGTCCTTTTGTGCCACCAAAGAATCTGTCCAGAGAAAGTTGATGACCACCAGACTCTGTGAGGAATTTAACTAAAGTTACGAATCTTCTCCATTTCTTTTTCATTGTCATCTTCAGTTTTTAAAGTAACCATAGCATCTGATATCTTAGGTTCCAGCTCCTCCGCTGCAAGACCAAAAGATTCTTCCCTTACAGATAAACCACAAGAACTTCACCTGTGAGTTCGTTTAGACAAATGTGACCACATTGGATCACATGAACATGTTAAGAATATTCAAAAATTAACATGGGAAATATGTGCAGGACTTGTGTTAAATGAACATATACTGTAAAGCATGTTGTTTCGTGTGAAAACATAATTATTTTCCCCATGTGAAAGTCACATTTTTTGTTCCAAATCGACTCAGAAACATATGAAACACATGTTTTTTATATGTATTTTACATATGTCACATGTTGATTTCACATGTGAAGAAAATGTTCCTTTGTTTTTTTTTGTAAGGGTTCATCTTCCTCATCCTCAGCCATAACCGAACCCTTTTGAGTAGCCAAACAAAGCTGCTAATCAACCAACTGTTTCCTGGAGAAGAGAGACACTGACATCAGTTGAAGGCAGGTTTAAAGGGAATGACATGAAAATGTTCTGAGCACCATATTCTGTAAGTTTGTTTTATGTTTACTTTGATTAATTTAAGACAAAACATGAATTCAACATGAAGTTAAATTATCAGTAGAATATGGCTGACTCATTGTTTTTAATCAGCAATCATAAACCCTAGGTCCCCTGATTAGGGGACCCATGCCACTTCCTGTTTAAATTCCTTCCAAAGACTGGCATAATGTTTATTAATATTTTCATGATGCATATCCTCTGAACGGGAAGAACCTCGTCTAAACAACGAAAGCAACATTTTCTACCTCAACGTGATTAAATTCCAATTTTAAGCAATTAAACAGAAAAAACATAAAAAGACGCTAAAATAACACACCAATAAAAACACACAAAAGTAACAATTCACCATAATCCTATCCACACAAACCACTGTTTAAATTAAAGCCCAAACTCTGCTCTTTCCAACAATATGTGTATCATCACCCAACATGCAAAATTCACTGAGAAAGCTGGCAAAACATATGGAAATTGAAGTGGATTTCCTCAAGTCACAAATATAAACCTGGTCCTACCTCATTTTTCTTGAATGGGTAAATAGCCATTTTGTTGATTTTCCTAAAAATCCTCAAAAACAATCTTTTTTAGATGGAATTACTATCTATGGTGAAATATAAGTGCAAAAAATAAGAAAAAAACTGAGAAATTTGTAATGGCCCACAGGTGCCTAAATGTGCTAACATGGCTGAATTACAAGGTCCGCCTGGATCTTTATCCACTAATACCTCTCTAAATCATCTGTATTTTACTTTTTGGCATTAATTTTGGCTCAGCAAAGGGTAAGATGTTGTTCTTTGGATTGCTAGATGTTTTGGATTGCAGCTGAATACTTTCAAGGGAATAATAACATTGCAAAGTGATTTTTTTTAAGGCGGAAATTATTTTTTTATTTTCTGGTGTGTGCCAATATTATTTAATTTCAGTCAGAAAGACAAGTGTTGATTTTTAGACATTTGGAGTATTCTCTGGAGTCTTACCTTTATTCTGGTACCAAAACCATTCAAATAAACCTTGTAGTTCTTGAGATATATTCAATTCATTTTGGGCATGTCATTTTTGATCAAATCTCAAAAAAAAAAAAGGCCTAGGGTTTAAAGCAGGGGTGTCATTCATACGGCCCGCGGGCCAAAACCGGCCCGCTAAGGGGTTCAATCCGGCCCGCTGGATGAGTTTTGAAAATAAAAAAATTAGGGCTGGGACTTTAACGCGTTAATTATGATGCACGTTAAAAAATAACGCAATTAACGCAACTTGCGTTTGAAGCAAGGCTGAGCTCTTGTCAGCATAATTTCCTGCTGTCCAGACGCTCAAATCAGACCTTTGACGCACGCAGCCCGTGCCAAGGTCCTCCTTCGGAGGATCCAGCCCGACCTCGCTTCACCTGTCTACGCGGTCGCCGTAAAACTCATCCCTCCACTCCGTCCATTCACCACAAAAACCGAAAAGGATCGGCAGTGAAACTGGACATCTCTAGCCTTATAGGTTTATTCCAGCCAGTGGAAACGGCGGGTCGCATCCAAAGCGC
Source organism: Callopanchax toddi (assembly GCA_006937965.1). Classification (NCBI taxonomy): domain Eukaryota; kingdom Metazoa; phylum Chordata; class Actinopteri; order Cyprinodontiformes; family Nothobranchiidae; genus Callopanchax; species Callopanchax toddi. Next base: position 2,371,674 of record SSNR01000053.1, on the reverse strand, counting down.
GTTTGTTGGATGACAGGTGACTGAGCCAAGCTGAAGAGCCGCAGCGCGCCACTGAACTTGCTGTCCTGCGCACTGCGCCTGTCAACTTGGCCAGTGATGAATCCTCCGTACATCTAGTCACAGGAATGTGAGGCCAGGGCTTCCGATCGTGTTACGCACAGAGATCAGTGCCCAAACTGGAGCGTTTGCGCTCTGTGCGTCCTGGTCCGCGCGTTTGGCTCGTTACTGGCTCAACACTCGACACGCACACCAGCGGCAGCATCGCTGCTCTGAGATGAAGCTGATATTTTTAACTAGAGAGCTGGACGTCAGCTGGGCGCACAGATCAGTACCGTCCTGCTGCCACTGAGCTAAAAACACCTGAATGGGTTTGGATCCAGATCTGGGTTTCCCCTCAGACCTGATCTAAATGAAGCCATGGTGAAACTGATGGTGTCCAGTCAGCATCACCTGGATTTAGCTGCTTTTATACAGTTTTAGATGAAACACTGAGTTCTACAAATCCAGACTATTTGAAAAGATAAACCAGTACTGAACTAGTCTATAAACAATAGAGACCCTCATTAAAAACGAGGCAGAAGTCTCCAGACCAGACCGTGGGTCAGTCTGAACACTGCAAAAAATGATTCTCTCATCCAGGTGTTTCCACATGTTGGAAATCTTTTATTATTAATATTTTAAGACAATAAAAGTTTTGTGTACTTCTGCACAATTGTCTTAAGAAATATTTGTTTATCTTGTGTTTTGTAAAAGAGTTTTTGAATAAATGTGAAGATTTTCAAATGTACATGTAATTTTTCTTGCATGAAAACATGGGGAAAAACATGCACTTGTTATTTATAGGTAATTATTTTAGGATTGTACTGGTCCGGCCCACTTGACATCTAGTTTGTCTGCATGTGGCCCCTGAACCATAATGAGTTTGACACCCCTGGTTTAAAGGGTTAAAGCAGGTCAGAGCTGCCTTCACAGGCTCTGCTTTCAGTTGAATTCATGAACATCATTTGGAACGTCATTTATAAACATTGTCTGCTCATTAAATATCAGTATCAGGTGTTATTTATGGATCCTGGTTGTGTGTAACTCTCATCCATGGTGGAGTTTAACAAATACCATTTAAAGAGCATTTTAAAGCACTGACTGTTGTTTATAAAATACGACTGGTTATATATTTTGAAACCCTTATTTATGTAGGTAATATCACTGAGATTAAAAATCTCTTTAAGGGAGACCTGAGGGGTAGGCGGAGGTTCAGCCTCTTGCCCAAGGATGCTTCCACCCATGGGGCCATGGGCGCTCACATGGAAGGCAGCCTCTCTTCCCCTAGGTCACGGTTGCCCCAAGTATTGCACACCTGAGAAGTCTGACTTTTTAAAGATGTGGCTCTAATGGCCAAGCTGAAGCCTGCCTGGTGTCATTGGTTTTATTAATTTGGGACATGACTGATTGACTTTGAGTGATTAAAGATCCTGTATTTGAGCCAAGGAAGCCAGACTGCAGAGCCACACAGAGCCAAAAAGACTCGGGTTCGGGTCGGGCTCAAGCCAAATGTTACACGTGATGATGTCAGGCCAGGCCTGGTTCAGGCTTCAAGTCCTCTGGGTCGGTTCAGGTTCAGGTTGAATTTTGGGGCCTTTTGAGAACTCTACCCTATGATCAAGTGGACATTTACAGTCCTGATGTCTAGTAAATAAATCATCATGTATTTTATAAATGTTTATCACAATAAAACAAGTTTTTCTGCCTCAAAATAAAAAATAATTTCACTCAATATCTTGAGATATTAAGATGACACATCTTCTAGACAACATCATGAAATATGAACATCTCCTTTAGACAAACTGCAGGAAAAATTGCTTAAAGGTCCCACTTTGGTGAATGCCAATTAAAAATATATATAGTACCATGTGTAGAAATAAAGTGCCAAAAGCCAGCCTGGTTTTGGATGTTAAGGTCTATGTTGCTACTATATGCAGAGTCCATAAACCAAACCAAGAAAAGGAGAAGACACTTTGTGTTGGGCTACTCTGTGTGCTGAGTGATTATCACTGTTGCCTCTCAGCTAAAGGGTCACAGGTTCAAATCTTGGCAGTGGTCTATCTATGTGGAGTCTTCCCATGCATGACTCAATTTTCACAGTTTTCTCTTGCAGTCTAAACTTATGTGTGAGAGTGTTTATGGCTGTTTGCTTGGTGTGCCTGTGAAGTGAAGAACTGGTGACCTGTTGAGGGTGTACTTCAGTGACTACCTGGTACTAGGGGTTGGTATTGATATGTTTTTGTCCATGTCAAGTCTGCCTATCAATCCAAATAGTTAATTACCTATCAATTTCTGAGTAGTTTAAGTGGCAAAAATAAGATCTATGCAGTCTTCTGCACCATGAGGGTGTGATGTTAATGGGGATCGGCTTTTATACACCTCTCACTGGTCTGACAGAGCAATACCCTGGTGTCTTTATAACTAATATCTAGTAAGAATTTCATGTAAATAGCACCGTTAGATATTTACTTAGAAAATCAGCGACATGCTCAATATTTATTTTACCCACTGAAATGATTTACTCTAGACGTTGATTCTCGTTTTAAAAAACAGGAGTGAGTTTATTATTAGGTCTTATCTACATTATGTCAGCTTTTGCCCCACCCATCCAGTAACCCCCGTGTGTGTCATACTGTGGAGGCATCTGACGTCAAACAGAGGGGAAAGCTGAGAAGTGGATGAGAAGGGAGACGCCACAACACAAGAAATCACAACACGGCTTCCCTCCTTTTTCAGCCAGAGCGCTGCATGGAAACCCCATTGGTGTTCCTCACATAAAAGTCATCTCTCATAACTCGGTGCAGAGACAATCCGCTCTTTTTCTTTGGGCACATTTTTTGTTCTCCACTTGTACTTTGTCTTCCTGTATCCCCTCCACCATCACCCGTTTGTGTCTGCAGAGCACAGGTAACATCAGACAACTAATGCATATTTCATGACTTCTTTTTTTTTTTTTACCCCTGAGCAAATAATAGATGCTATAAAAAGCTTAAGTATGTTTCTCCAGATCTCTGAACACAGAAAAAGCCTCAAAGCCCATTTCTTTTTCTTTATTTTTATTTATAAAATCTGTTATGGAGCTATGTTACTACAGAAAAGATATAAAGTCTAAAAGTAATGAGGTATTTTATGGAAGTACTAATTCACTGTAATTACTAATATAATTCTTGAGCACCGATTAGAAGTCCATAATAACCAGAGACAATCATTTGATTTACATTTTTTGTAATCATGGATTCTTTATTTTGTTCTTTGTGCTACATTTATACCTGTACCAATGCTTGACTACCCCTTTTACCCCTAAGTAGCACTGTTGCCTCACAGCAAGAAGGTTGCAGGTTCGAATCCCGGCTGCAGCCTTTCTGCATCGGTCTCCCATATGAATCACAACATGCCCTTTAGGTTTATAGAAGATGTAAGTTGCTTTGAATAAAATCATAAACATAAACAAATATCTAGTTCTTCATATTAAACTATTTATGGCTATTATTAATACAACTATATATTAACCTATTTTAAATTTGATGTAATTATAACAGTATTATGGAAATAAAACTGGCTTTTTCCACCTGTACATTCTCCAGCAGAGGGCAGTAGACATGTATAAATGAGTAGATATGGCAGGTTGTTGATGAACGCGCTAATCCTGATACTCCATCTGGTTGCTTTAAGGCAGTGGTTCCCAAACTGGACGGCTATGGGGCGTGGGATGAATAAATAAAAATAAAACGTTGAATGCCAGGACACTAGCATAATGGACTGGTTTTTGATGGGGCTAACACATAAATGCTGAGAAGATCTGCAGCAACAAGCAGGCTCACAGCAGTCATTGAGAAAGGGAGAGGTTAAAAATGTCATTAAAAACCAAACTTTACTTTTTTTTCATTTTCTCAGGGAGTTGTTCAAGTTTTCAAACCCGTTTTGCACAGAGGCATGTCTTGAAGTTTATATTGAGCTGTAAAAGTGGTTTGTTTGTTGATTTTTTTAAAAAGTAGACGTTTATTTTATTGCAACCTGTAGTTTAATGCTGTTACATTTATTTGTTCAAATGTTCAAGAAGGTTTGAGAAGTAAAATAATCTGCAATGGAGTTCGAAAAAAAAAAAAGATTTGTCTGTTTAGAGAGTGTGTGTGTGTGTGTGAGGGTAGAATCCCCATTATATATGTCTTTACAGTGGGACAAAAAAGTATTTGGTCAGCCACCGATTGTGCAAGTTCTCCCACTTAAAATGATGGCAGAGGTCAGTAATTTTCATCATAGGTACACTTCAACTGTGAGAGACAGAATGTGAAAAAAAAAAATCCACGAATTCACATGGTAGGATTTTTAAAGAATTTATTTGTAAATTAGGGTGGAAAATAAGTATTTGGTCAATAACAAAAATTCAACTCAATACTTTGTAACATAACCTTTGTTGGCAATAACAGAGGTCAAACGATTACTATAGGTCTTCACCAGGTTTGCACACACAGTAGCTGGTATTTTGGCCCATTCCTCCATGCAGATCTTCTCGAGAGCAGTGATGTTTTGGGGCTGTCGCCGAGCAACACGGACTTTCCACTCCCTCCACAGATTTTCGATGGGGTTGAGGTCTGGAGACTGGCTAGGCCACTCCAGGACTTTCAAATGCTTCTTACGGAGCCACTCCTTTGTTGCCCGGGCAGTGTGTTTGGGATCATTGTCATGTTGGAAGACCCAGCCACGTTTCATCTTCAAAGCTCTCACTGATGGAAGGAGGTTTTGGCTCAAAATCTCACGATACATGGCCCCATTCATTCTTTCCTTAACACGGATCAGTCGTCCTGTCCCCTTAGCAGAAAAACAGCCCCAAAGCATGATGTTTCCCCCCCCCATGCTTCACAGTAGGTATGGTGTTCTTGGGATGCAACTCAGTATTCTTCTTCCTCCAAACACGACGAGTTGAGTTTAGACCAAAAGGTTCTACTTTGGTTTCATCTGACCACATGACATTCTCCCAATCCTCTGCTGTATCATCCATGTGCTCTCTGGCAAACTTCAGACGGGCCTGGACATGCACTGGCTTCAGCAGCGGAACACGTCTGGCACTGCAGGATTTGATTCCCTGCCGTTGTAGTGTGTTACTGATGGTGACCTTTGTTACTTTGGTCCCAGCTCTCTGCAGGTCATTCTCCAGGTCCCCCCGTGTGGTTCTGGGATTTTTGCTCACCGTTCTCATGATCATTTTGACCCCACGGGATGAGATCTTGCGTGGAGCCCCAGATCGAGGGAGATTATCAGTGGTCTTGTATGTCTTCCATTTTCTGATAATTGCTCCCACAGTTGATTTTTTCACACCAAGCTGCTTGCCTATTGTGGATTCACTCTTCCCAGTCTGGTGCAGGTCTACAATTCTTTCCCTGGTGTCCTTCGAAAGCTCTTTGGTCTTGGCCATAGTGGAGTTTGGAGTCTGACTGTTTGAGGCTGTGGACAGGTGTCTTTTATACAGATAATGAGTTCAAACAGGTGCCATTAATACAGGTAACGAGTGGAGGACAGAAAAGCTTCTTAAAGAAGACGTTACAGGTCTGTGAGAGCCAGAGATTTTCCTTGTTTGAAGTGACCAAATACTTATTTTCCACCCTAATTTACAAATAAATTCTTTAAAAATCCTACCATGTGAATTCATGGAT
>SSNR01000053.1:2349701-2364445 GCA_006937965.1 Callopanchax toddi | reverse complement strand
TTGTAAATTAGGGTGGAAAATAGGTATTTGGTCAATAACAAAAATTCAACTCAATACTTTGTAACATGACCTTTGTTGGCAATAACAGAGGTCAAACGATTACTATAGGTCTTCACCAGGTTTGCACACACAGTAGCTGGTATTTTGGCCCATTCCTCCATGCAGATCTTCTCGAGAGCAGTGATGTTTTGGGGCTGTCGCCGAGCAACACGGACTTTCAACTCCCTCCACAGATTTTCTATGGGGTTGAGGTCTGGAGACTGGCTAGGCCACTCCAGGACTTTCAAATGCTTCTTACGGAGCCACTCCTTTGTTGCCCGGGCAGTGTGTTTGGGATCATTGTCATGTTGGAAGACCCAGCCACGTTTCATCTTCAAAGCTCTCACTGATGGAAGGAGGTTTTGGCTCAAAATCTCACGATACATGGCCCCATTCATTCTTTCCTTAACACGGATCAGTCGTCCTGTCCCCTTAGCAGAAAAACAGCCCCAAAGCATGATGTTTCCCCCCCCCATGCTTCACAGTAGGTATGGTGTTCTTGGGATGCAACTCAGTATTCTTCTTCCTCCAAACACGACGAGTTGAGTTTAGACCAAAAGGTTCTACTTTGGTTTCATCTGACCACATGACATTCTCCCAATCCTCTGCTGTATCATCCATGTGCTCTCTGGCAAACTTCAGACGGGCCTGGACATGCACTGGCTTCAGCAGCGGAACACGTCTGGCACTGCAGGATTTGATTCCCTGCCGTTGTAGTGTGTTACTGATGGTGACCTTTGTTACTTTGGTCCCAGCTCTCTGCAGGTCATTCTCCAGGTCCCCCCGTGTGGTTCTGGGATTTTTGCTCACCGTTCTCATGATCATTTTGACCCCACGGGATGAGATCTTGCGTGGAGCCCCAGATCGAGGGAGATTATCAGTGGTCTTGTATGTCTTCCATTTTCTGATAATTGCTCCCACAGTTGATTTTTTCACACCAAGCTGCTTGCCTATTGTAGATTCACTCTTCCCAGTCTGGTGCAGGTCTACAATTCTTTCCCTGGTGTCCTTCGAAAGCTCTTTGGTCTTGGCCATAGTGGAGTTTGGAGTCTGACTGTTTGAGGCTGTGGACAGGTGTCTTTTATACAGATAATGAGTTCAAACAGGTGCCATTAATACAGGTAACGAGTGGAGGACAGAAAAGCTTCTTAAAGAAGACGTTACAGGTCTGTGAGAGCCAGAGATTTTCCTTGTTTGAAGTGACCAAATATTTATTTTCCACCCTAATTTACAAATAAATTCTTTAAAAATTCTACCATGTGAATTCATGGATTTTTTTTTCACATTCTGTCTCTCACAGTTGAAGTGTACCTATGATGAAAATTACTGACCTCTGCCATCATTTTAAGTGGGAGAACTTGCACAATCGATGGCTGACCAAATACTTTTTTGCCCCACTGTATATGCATCAAATTTTCTGATCAAACATCTAAGGGTGTTTTCACACATGTAGACTGGCTCCTCTGTCTGAATCAGTTCATAATTTTATTAATGAATGTGTTTATCTGGTGGTTTGGTTCCTATTCTTATCTGTTCTGACAAATGAGACAGACAGGATGGTTGATCTTGTTATGTTTTGAGGTTTTTGGTGGACCCAAGATGCATGGATGAGTGGAAACAGCAGCAGTGAAGTCAGGTTGTAATCCAAAACAGGGTTAACGGAAGGCGGCAGACGAGGAGGACAAAGTACGCAGAAGAATTCGACAAAGACGTGACAAGACAGGGAAGCTTCAATAAGGAGGGAGGTGATCACGAGGACGAGACACAGGTGGGCTGGATGACAACAAGGAACACCTGTGCAAACAACAAGAGGAGAAAGATTAATACTAAGAAAAGACATCAGAGGGCACCAAAGGGAACAGGATGTGACAGATCTGGGTACCAACCCAAGCAAAAACAGTGTCACTCTACAGCAGGAGAGGTGTTGGATACTCTTCCTATTGAACAGTTGACTTTATTGTTATTTGTTGCATAATAGAACCGCATCTGCTTAGACAACAGAGTGGACAGGCAGAGGGAAAAAAAGACAAACAACAAAAACAAGGAGAGAGAAAGAAAACAGCAAATGAAACAAAATGCATCACTACATACCACGTGGAAATGTTGTCTGTTGATTGGTCAGATTGTCTGGGGGTGGGGCTACCAGAAGTAAATGCAGGAAAACAGTTATATGTTGTGAGTCTGAGCTAGTTCACAACATGGTCTAATTCCATCTCACTGAGTAATTTAGGAGCTACTCACTATAGGTACTGATATATGTCCACCCTCCTGCATTCCAGAATGAAATACAAACCTGGACAATAGAGGGAATAGTTCTAAAACTTGAAGCACACATGTGGTCGTCATCTCGGATGGAGGGTGGATCAAAACCGAGTTCACCTCCTCCAGCAGGTGTCAGTACGGTTCTTTTGTTCCCTCCTAGACTCAGTGTGTTCACACAATCTAAAAAAAAACTAAACCAAGGAGGAAAACGGACCAGGGTTTGATTTATTCAGACTGAACAGTGCAGGTGTGATAGATTGTTTTGTTCTTTGTTGTTTCATGAATGCTATAAAACAGGATTCAAAATGACATGACAGCTTTATTTGAACATGTTTTCATCTTTTGTCCCTCTTCTGTTAGATTGACAGTGATTCCCTTTGAATGTTCCATTGGTTTATCAGCCATATTCATTGAAACAAACTTTGATATGCTACAAAAGTCAGTGGTTCCTCAAGGTTTTCCCAGCTGAACTGAGCTGTGTGGTATAATAATGAGAAAATAGTGAAAACCCTGATGGTAATATTAGACATAAAAACATCTTGAAGTGTCTGGTGTGTTTGACAGCAATAAAACATGTTTAAAAAATGGATGCTCTAATGCTTCCTCATCTAGAAACACCTAGTTTGTAGTTTCAAACATGAAGAAATTATAAAAGTTTTGTGACATATTTGATACACGTCTAATTTTTACTGTGCCTTTTTGTGGCATAATGCATTTGCACTGGCGGTGTGTGTATTCACGCATTGGAAACACTAAAATAGCTCTCCTTCATGTCATGTTTAATGGAAGTTTTGTGGTGCAACTTCTGCTGCTGCAACTCTTTTCTCTTATAGCAATGACTCCACAACTGACCGATTGATTGTGTTTGGCCGCCATGTTTTAGGTCACTGTCTCGCTGGAAAACAAATCTTCCTCTAAGTTGTATTTCTCTTGTAGATGGACGAAAATTGTCCATATTTTTCTGTATTTTACCTTCTACCATTACAAGCCTTCCAGGACCTGCTGCTGAGAAGCAACCCCACATGATGCTGCCACCACCATGCTTCACAGTGGGGATGGTGTGATTGTGATAATGTCTGTGATAGTGTCTTGTCTGATGGCCAAATGTCCTATTTTGGTCTCATCTGACTACATGACTTTCTCCCTTGCATCTTCTGGATCATCCAGATGGTCATTTGCAAACGTTAGGCCTAGACATGTGCTGGCTTGAGCAGGGGAACCTTGCGTGCTGCAGGATTTTAGTCCATGATGACATAGTGTGTTACCAATGGTAACCTTTGAGACTGTGGCCCCAGCTTTCTTCCATTTTCTAATAACTTCTCCAAAAGTTGTTTCCTTCTCACCAAGCTGTTTGCCTGTTATCCTGTAGCCCATCCCAACCTTGTGTAGGTCTATAATGTAGTCCTTGGTGTCCTTAGACAGCTCTTTGGTCTCCATGGTGGACAGGTTGGACTCTGATTGATTGAGTGTGTGGACCGGTGTCTTTTATATTGTAGCGCTGGCAAAGCGTTACTATCTCTGATTTCTGACCCCTTGGTTCATCACAACAATAACTCATCTTTTTCCTAATAACTTGGATTAAAATGACTCTTTTATTATGTTGTAACCTGAATCAACATTCCTTCCAGGACCGGTCGTGTCGGAAGACTCAAGATTTCCTTTAATTAATAATTAAACTTAAGAACTCTTTGATGTCTCATTCTAAAGACACTACCTTTTAATCCACTGTCCAGAAATGTCTTAATATGATTAATTCATCTTCTTCCAGTATTCATGAATGTTGATGTTGCATCAGTATTATTTTATGGTTCTACTTTTGCTAAAGGGTTAAAACATATTTATAATCCAGCTAAACTTCCTGGGTTTCTAATGACGAGAACCACGTGACTTGGTAACTCCGTTCCCATTGGTCCACGCGTCCAAACCGGGCCACGTCCCAACTTCCTGCCTGGAAGAGCTGAGTCTCTTCAGTTCTCGTCAACCCCACGACGAGAGAACACAGCCTCCGTTTTCCTCCGCTACACGGAAGGCCTCTGTGCCGACCGAGCTCGTGAGTAAAACCAGCCTCACCGGTCGATGACAACATTGCTCCGGCTAAGAAGTCAGACACCATCTGTCTGCTTCTTTTCACCTGCCATGGGAAAGCCGGTTAGCCTCTGCACCAGCCGATCATGGACCAGCTAGACCGACTCGACAGACTCCTCCGTGCCTGCGGTAACATCACGTCACCGGGGACAACTCCGAGGTTCGTCCGACAACGCTCACTCGACGAACCTCCAACTTCATCTCACGCCGAGGCGATCTGGAGCGGTCTTAGCAGGTACCAACCCGACCTGGTAAACCCGAGGCTATTGATAAATAACACTCCATCAAGTTAGCTTAGTTCCCCTCAGAACTAACTAGCCGAGATCCCTAGATATTAACATATCACGGGCTCTCGTCATTAACTCTCAGCTTAATAACATCAGAAGAATCTCTTAAGATGCAACTATCTACCTCATATCTGTCTGTTTATCCAATCTGTTTTCTTTAATAAAATAACTGAAGTCTAAGTCAGCTTCTGGGTTATACCTTTCAAATATACGTGCGTAGGTCTCCCTTTGAATCAAAGTGAATCTAGATGCCTGCATAACCGTCAGTTGAGTGAAGGTAGCTAACAGTGCTTAGCATAAAACCGACAAAACTGAGCTGATAACCTTGTAGAAGTGTGTCCGTACTATAACAATAAAATCAGGTTATATTACGCTACAATATAGATAACCAGTTCAAACTGGTGGAATAAATACAGTAGAGGTAATGAGTGGAGGATAAAAGAGCTTTTTAAATATGAAGTAACAGGTTTGTGAGAGGCAGAATTATTGCTGATAGTAGGGGATCAAATAATAATTTCATGCAGTAAAATGGTAATTAATCATTTAAAAGTTATATCATGTGATTTTCTGGATTTCAGTTTTTGATTATGTCCCTCACAGTATACTACAATGAAAATCACAGACCCCTCCCATTCTATATAAGTGGGAAATATTTAAAAATCTGCGGTGTATCAAGTCCCCACTGTATGAGTAGTCAGAATTTTTAAACTTGTATAAGACAGTGAGCCAAGGATGACACCATTACAATAATAAAATATTTATGAAACCTGGAGTGAATTTGAAGTTCTTATGAATTTTTCAGTGATAGAACTGATTCTTTTCCTCTCATGTGAAACACATTTGAGGTACTTAATTCACAAAAAAATACTGAATTCATTTCTTCTTGGTGTATTATGAATGACTGATGTATATTTCTGAGGAGAAGACTCTTCAAAGGCTCTAATTGTTCTATTGAACCAGTGTATTTGCTTAAAGTTGGCAGTTTTATCAAAAGTGTGTTTTTTCCTTGTTGAAATTCTTGGTACTTCATTCCATCTCCATCCAGACAGTTTTTTAGATATAAAGAAGAACAATAGCGGTGGAGGCTGACACATAAAATAGAATTGAAGAGAAAAATCTGATTTCATTGGACCCTATGCAATTTTGGATGAACTGCTCTTTAAAAAGTTTCTACACGCATCTATATCTCTAGAGCAGGGTAAGGCTGATGGTTACTATGGCAGCGAGTAGGACATTGTACATCATTAGTGTCCAATCAGCTTGTCCTATCCCTCACTATACTGTTGACACGTTGGGCTCAGGTAATCTTATGAACATAGGTCAGAATAACACTTTGAAAAATGTGGTCTTGTGAAAGCCCATTGATTTAATTAGATTTAATGGTTCTGATTATTCATTGTGTAGAAATATACCCACACTTTAAATGGATGAATTTACACAGTTTGAAAATGAATTCATGTCTTTTCTGTAGTTTCTTTAAAGCAGTCATTGTTGAAATGATTTCCAGCTCTCTAAGAGACACCCACAGTGTCTGTTCCAGTTCCGACTGAATCCTATTTTCAAACACTGACACATGCAGAGCAATATTCTTTTGATTGCAAGGCAAACATTTAAAAAAGCCTCATCCGTATTCATAGTTATACAACAGCTTCCCAGAGTGAATAGTGGCTTTCTTTTTCCAATCCATTTAGTGGCATAAAGTCTACAGTAAGACCCAGCATTTTCCTGGATCTACCCACATATTTTAACCTTGACATTTCACCTAACAATCTCAGTATATCTGCTGGAGAGTCTCCCAGCATTTCATAAAGGATGAATGGAGCAGGGCAGGCACAACACTGAAGAGGTTATTGCCACAAAGACACAGAGGAGCAGATCACTCACAGCTTATTATGAAGGGGTTGGAGATGACTTACTGGTTTTCAGCAAGAGATACTACTTAAAATCACTGTAGACACATCTCAAATCCTTAACGGCCTATCTAAGCAGACACAATGCTTTTTAGGTCATTATAATTTGGAAATGGTTCCAGAAACACTAAGCAGACCTTTTTTCACTTAGGTTTCACTTTCACCTAAAGCTCAATGGTGAGCATGCCATCCTGTGCCAACCCAAGTTAAAGTAATTGTAACTTAAGTCTAGCAAGCTGGTACATCCTGTCCCTAAAGATGGAGATGGAGGAGAAGCTAGTCCTTGTAGTGTTCCGGTATCTGCAGCTACCTGAAATCAGAGGTCATTGGTGTCATTCTCCGAAGGAACTCAACCACTGAATCATTGGAACAGGAAAAAATCTCAAACATTGCCTGCCTTTGCTCTAACAGGAGCATCTCCCAAAAGAATGTAAATGGTCAAAGATCGTTTCTAAGAACCGTATGAACCTACAGTGTAGTTCTAGATGCTAATCTCTTCCTCCTTCTCATCAATACCAGTAATCCCAGGGCTTTCCTCTGAATGCTTGACAAACATCCTTCATCCACTTCTAGAATAAAAGCTACCTGAGTGAACAGTCGCCCAGCGATTCATGTCTGAATGTCTGCCCTTTCTGCACCCTGCTCTGTCCTGCAACAGTCTTTACCTTCATAATGAGTACAGCTTGCACCACTTCATATGTGCATGCACAGCCTGAGGGTTCTACCTCTGAGATGGTTCCCAGGACCTGTTAAAGGCCCGGCCTTTATTGTTCTTGAACTGGGGGCTTGTTCTTGTGCAGCTATGATCAGTGCATCTGTACTGTCCTTCAGTCTAGCCTTCTCCAGCCTTTTAGTATCATTTCTGGATATCAGCTATTTGCTTGATCAGCCTATGGAACATACCATGCAGGGCCTTATCTCTCCATGATGATTCCTTCTGTGCCTCCTCTTCCATTTAGGGTTTCTGCTGCCTGACACATTCACTTACAAGTTCAACCCAAGGGGCTTTCTTACTGATGTACTCCAGGATCGTAGATGCTACATCCTATATGGTGGCACAGATACTCGTTTGTCTTCCTCCTCAGTGCATTTGTGATCATGAGTCTCTCACATTGCTGTAGAGCAGAAGTAGTCAACTAAAAGGTCCAGATCAGCATACCAGCAGTTCATGGTGGGGGTTTGGGGGACGTGCCAGTAGACAGCAGCTGCATCTCTTCCTGGAGGGAGTTGCTGAAAGGTGCATCACTCGCTTGGCACCAAGCCATTCCCCCTACCCCTGAACCAAGTTCCAAACCATGCATGGTGCGGTCCCATTCAGGAAGGGGGGTGCCAAGCAAGCAGCAAACCTTTGGTAGTGCTCACCCGCCTCCACGGACATGCCCCCTCCCCCTGGACCAGATCCTGGATTTGCTGCACAGTCCAGACAGAACCGGCTCTGGGTCGGGCTCCATACTCCACCTGTTAGCGCCCTCTGCTGTAAAGGACGGCCTGTTTACTGTAAATGGTCTGATGTATTACCAATGGTCTGATGTATTACCAATGGTCTGATGTATTACCAATGGTCTGATGTATTACTTCTGGTACGGGTCAGGTCCAGGTCCTGAAGCAAACAAATCAGTCCCAGACCATCACACTACCACCACCATGTCTGACTGTTGGTATGATGAAGTTTTTCTAAAATTCAGTGTTAGTTTTACTCGACACACACCTTCCAGACAGTTACACTTTTGTCTCATTAGCTGACTGAATTTTTTCTCATAAGTCGTGGGGATATTGATGATTATTTTTGGTAAATGTGAGATAGGCCTTTTTGTTGTTTTTTGTTAGTGAAGGTTTCGGTCTGGAATTCGTTTGAGGATGCTGTGTTTGCCCCTTCCTTTGTCTCTTATTGTTGAATCATGACCTCTGACCTTAACAAAGTTAGGTCAGCAGTGCTTTGGAAATTGAATTGATTTGTTTTTTTATTCAAACGGACGATGTGTTGCTTTTTGATATTTTTTTTGCCTATTGAAGTGATTTCTAATCAAGCCTGGTGGAACTAAACTGAGCTCTACAGATAACGTGGTTAATTCATTAATAGTTTATGTATAATTTAAAAAGAATGGATATTAATTTTTAACATAGAGTCAGGTTGGTTTGAGTAGTTATGTTCTCTAAAGATATAAAGGCCCCCTTTGGAAACTTGTATCTACTCAGATGTGACATTAAAACTATTTAATGAGCTGTAACTTTTATGACAAAAAAAAGCAAAAAAACGACCCCAAAAATCTGCAAGGGTGTAAATACTTTTTCACAGCTCTGTAAAAGATGCTGTTTGATGGCACAATGCTGCTGTCAGTTTATGACGATTTCAGATAAGGACAACTGCTTCAAAAATATTGCTCTGTGAAATTACGAGATATCCATCGTCACTGCCACCTGGTGTTATCAGCTGAGGTGTACTTAAGTGATTCTAAACGGTGGGACACAGACACATTTTACGAGAAACGCAGCTACAAAACAATTTGCTCATTTCTGCAGGTGGTACATTACCCTGACAGGCACAGACGTATGCAGGCCAGGGATCAGTGACGAACATGAGACTTTTCAATCTAATGCAGAAACTGAAAGAAGTCAGTGGTTTAATAATGATGTATGTTTTACAATAAATCTGTGGACAGGGAAAATGCTAATAGATTTGTTCTCTCTTGTATTTTACTTCTACAATAAGACCCAGTGATTTGTTTGATTCTCAGTGTGTATGCATCATCAGTGTGTTCTGTGTTTGTTGGAGTGTGTAGGTTTGTACCTGTTTGTGAAGTCTAGAAGGGTGATAAATCACCGTCTCCGTGTGCGAACATGTGTTTTTGTTTTTCCGTGCCTGCTCGGACTGTTATGAAAGGCGTTTGAACTGACAGTTGGAATGGATGGCATTCATTATTTAAGACGCTGTCCACACATCACATTGTGTTGTCTTTATGTGAGCTGCTGCCTGCCGCAAGATGGTAATCACAGAAACCAGAGTGTTTGCTCTGCAGATAGGAATCAGTGGTGAATATCATTTTGCATGTTTTAGTCCTCGTGAAGGTGTCTCCTGAGAACATTGTTACGACCCTAAAATTTGTCTAGGAGTAATATTAAGGGTCTAACACAAATGTGCTCCAGGACAAGGTTATTAAGGTTTTCAAAAGAAAAGTTTATTTTTCCTCCCACGATCACAACCCAGCAGGAAGAGGAACTGCGGAACTAAAGAAGTTAGAACAAAACTAAAAACTCTCCTCAACTTAAGAAAGGGGGGCTAAACAAACAAAAAACGCTGGGGAGAAAATTCTACGACCCAGGAATATACAGTTAAACCTAATAAACTACTAACGAGGTATGTAAAACTAACAAAAGGCGCTCAGAAATAACGAGGATGGATTAAATAAGGACGCTCGGAAATATCGAGGATGGAAATCACACTAATCTATAATACGAAAGACGAAAATGAAAAAGCTCTTTAACGAGCAGCAGAATCCTGCAAACTACAAACAAATACAGTTAATTCTAAACCTACTGTCACCACTAAATCTGTGAAACCACAGCTGTCGGGGACATCAGCTACCGTTCTGAGTCCCCCGTCTATCTGGCAGCCTGGGCCTTTTAAACTATAGTCAGTCCTGATCAGGCTGACTACCAGCAGCTGCGTGATCCAACACAGCTGCGGGAAGATCGGCGTGCCGCTGTCCTGAGTGCTGAACCGGGAGTGCAGGAGCCAGCCTGCTCCGTCGCTGTCCTTGGTCCTGAACAGGTGAAGGCAGCAGATCGGGGCAGACTGGGGAACTCCTCATGACAGCCACACGTAACAAACATTACAGTGACAGATGAGGTTTGGATGTAGGGCTGAAACGATTCATCGAATGATTCAATTAATTCAATTTGATTTTGAAATATCCTGGAGGTTAAATTAATAGTAATGGGTCTTTGTTTAATCCAGGTGACTTTATGCTGCAAATTCTTAGCACAACATCAGCTCATCAACAGCTTTATACAGAAAACGGATGAGTTTGTGTTTAAGACTGGATTCCCTGCATTTAGAAGTCTTTACAATGAGAGCAGTGTCAGAGGAGAGAGGGAGAAAAAAGTCAAGGCGGAGCATCAGATTGCTCAGCTCCATATGTTCAGATTTGTACCAATTTAAAAAAAGTCTTTACAAAAAAGTTCTACTTGAGATGACTTTCCTTTTACGTTTCGATGTTCTTATATTAAAAATCAAGACTTTCTGTGTTTCCAGCATATAGTACTCACCTACCTTTAAACGTGATGAAATATTTCAAGTTTCTTGTTAGACAAGCTGTTGTACTCTGGCAGACTAAACATGGAGTTTCCAGGTGATTCTCCTGGAATCTGTCTGTTCAGACATGATCGTCATGAACAAGTGAATAATCAAAAAACATCCAATGTCCCGAAGCCTCGTTGCTGGACCGAGCTGTGAGATCTTTTGGCTGGTAGATTTTATTTAAAGTCACACTATGTAACTTTTTCATATTTTTAAATCTTTTCCTTGAGCCAGTCTGTGCTAATCTGACCCTTTACAGGGTTAATGAAAAGCCTCATCTGCTGCTTGTGTCCAGAATACCACGTTTGTAACATCTAAAGGCTAGAATACACCGGACACGTCGGCGACACGCCACGTCGTGGCTGCGGCGTTATTTTGATTTAAAACCATTCTAGTCCATCAGATCACTCACACAGAGCTCGCCACAACGCGTCCCAGACACGCGAGACGCCGCCAGCCCGCTAAAGATTCGCACCAGTTTAAAAAGGAGCGCCAGTCACAGCTGTGCGCGTGCGTCACGACATGTTGAGTACTTTCTGACACCACCATTACCATGACACCGACGTTACGACGCAGAACGGCTCCTATTACGACACACAGAAATAAACCGCCACAAACATTACGGTACACATAAACAACAGCTTCATTAAATAGCTTACTTACCCATTTTGAAAGAATTAGAATTAGGTTCCCACAGCACACGACGGCAGCTCTGATCACATATAAACAAAGAATTCACTTCCCGCTTCCAGTTTTCAATTCCCGCGTGATGTTGTGACTATCGCGCAATTATTTTAAGCAGAATCCTACAGCGCGCTGTGTCAGGAGCGCGTCTTGTGTGAGTACAAGACTCGCCAACACCGCAGCCAAGAGGTGGCGCATCGCTGAGGTATCCGGTGTATTCCAGCCTTAAGTCTCTGGTTCGGTGCCCTGAAGTCTCACAAAGTCACGTATCTCACGAGGGTTAGGCTAACCCAATGTGGCTAGCTGTTATGCTAGCTCAGGAGTGTTTTAGCTCATGATTCCTGATTTTTTTTAATCTCTCCCTGCTTGAACACAGCTGATTTCTTTGAATGAGTGCTCCAGTAGAAATCAGTGAAGGCTGAGGAGACATTTCAACAGTTACATTTAGGTGTTTCTGAGCAAATACACCATGGATTAAAAATAGACACTAGATGGTGCTAAAAACAAGCCAAAACTACATAGTATGCCTTTAAAGCTTGTATGTGGATTATTTCAGCAAGAGAGCAGTTTTTGAATCCAACGTACAACAGCCCCTCCCAAAACATTCGTTCTCCCCCCTCCCGGTTTCTAAATCCCCACCTCGACACGCGTGCACATGCACTCCGGACACTAGTTGGGCAGAAACTGAGCAGCTCCTGCTCAAACTATGATTACATTGCAGGGTTCAATCATTCACAGCTAACAAATCATGTTCTCTCACTGTACGAGGCTCTGAGACCTGTCTGTCACTGTGCTGATGAAACGTAGCTTTCTCTGGAGCAGCAAGCTGCTGCTGGACTGAAGCTGGAGAACCTGAAATGATAAAGGCTCGGTTCAGAAAGAGTTCCTGACCAAAATAAACAAGTATCCTTGGCAAGCCTTGCCATTCTGTGTGGAGAAATGTTTTAAAATAAAAACTAAATCCCTCAGTAGCCGGGGAATGGATAGCTATTAGTAGAAATGAGCTCTGGCTCCTCCATGACGGCTGAGACTGTAAACAGAAAAAGACACGAAGTGTCCTGGGATCATGCAGCCACCACCTCTACAGGTTTACGCAAAGTGCATGCACGTTGACTGACAGCCCACAATACAAAAAATTGAACTTTATTAACTTAAAAAGTTTGCCGGTCAGAAATAATTCAAAGGGGTCTACAGGAAGGAGGGTCTTCATCAGAATGAAATATGTTGTGGAACTCTAAACATAGATCATAGTTTAGAACTGAAATATCATTTAAAACATTTAGAAAACGTTGATACATATAAAAATAATCCTCCTAGGAGCTTTAAAGATAAATGTGTGGAAATAATTTTAAATAAACAGTAAGTAAGTAAGTAAAGTTTATTTATATAGCACCTTTCACAAAAAAAAATCACCAAGTGCTTCACAAAAAACAGAATCAAACATGATAAAAACAAATAAAATCAATAAAACAAACAAAATATCATTACAAATCAAAATTGTTCATAGTAGTAAAGACAAGACAAGAGTAGTAAATAATAGTTTAATTGAGTGGCGCCCTGACGTAATGCACGTAAATGAGAGTGTGCATGAATCTAACGGCAGAGAGGAGAGAGCAGCTTTTAACCCTTGGTAGTCTATTGTCTAATACTGTAGATTAATTATCAGCATGCACGTTAAACTAAATGTTTATTTGCAACAACAAATTACGTCATTACATAATTATATAACAATATTTCTAACATAAAATTAACAATTATAATTTAAAAAAATTTTTTTCATTGCATCACATCTCATGAGACCGAGATTACAGAGAGACATGTTTTAGGCAGATAGGCCTGTATAGTCTTTACACCAGGCTGCATACTCCATACTCCATACTGCTCTACTGGCCTGTGGTTGGTCTTAACCTCCTGAGACCCTGCCTTCTCATAGTGGCTCCTTGCACTGTTTTCTATTCAACTGAGACATTTTATTTTTCACAGAAACTTGGCCTTTTCAAGATTTCTTTTTTTATTTAGGATAAAAGAAAGATGTTATGATCTGGTTTTTGTTCCAAAAATTATGTTTATGTTTAAACGGCCCCATAAAACCCAAACATCTATGTTCAAATAAAAATTCTCTTGGACATTTGGATGGATGTGTAAATGGTAAAGAATCAAAATCTTGATGATAACAGGAAGAAAAACCTCCTCGCCTCGCCTTCTTCCGCTTATCCAGGTCCGGGTCGCGGCGGCAGCATTCCAAGTCGGGCAGCCCAGGCCATCTTCTCCTCGGCCAAGTCCACCAGCTCCTCAGCTGGGACGCCCAGGCCAAACTGAAGATGTATTTCCTCCAGCTTGCCCTGGGTCGACCTGGGGGCCTCCTGCCGGCAGGACATGCCCAGAACACCTCCTGAGGGAGGCGTCCAGGAGGCATCCTTACCAGATGCCCGAACCACCTCAACTGGCTCCTTTCGATATGGAGGAGCAGCGGCTCTACTCCGAGTCTCTCCCGGATGTCAGAGCTTCTTACCCTATCCCTAAGGCTGAGCCCGGCCACCCTGCGGAGGAAACTCATTTCAGCCGCTTATATCCGCGATCTCATTCTTTCGGTCATTACCCAAAGCTCATGACCATACAGTAGGTGAGGATTGTGAGGTAGACCGACCGGTAAATCGAGAGCCTTACTTTCTGGCTCAGCTCCCTCTTCACCACAACAGACCGGTTCAGCGTCCGCATCACTGCAGACGCTGCCCCAATCCGCCTGTCGATCTCCCGCTCCCTCCTTCCCTCACTCGTGAACAAGACCCCTAGATACTTGAACTCCTCCACTTGAGGCAGGACCTCTCTCCCGACCCGGAGTTGGCTATCCACCTTTTTCCGATCAAGGACCATGGTTTCAGATTTGGAGGTGCTGATCCTCATCCCAGCCGCTTCACACTCAGCTGCGAACCTCCCCAGCAAGAGCTGAAGGTCAGAGCTCGATGAAGCTAGGAGGACCACATCATCTGCAAAAAGCAGAGACGAGATTCTCCTGTTACCAAACTCGACACCCTCCACACCACGGCTGCGCCTAGAAATCCTGTCCATAAAGGTTATGAACAGGACCGGTGACAAAGGGCAGCCCTGGCGGAGTCCAACCCTCACTGGGAACAGGTCCGACTTACAGCCGGCTATGCGGACCAAACTCACACTCCTCTG
>SSNR01000053.1:2229295-2349691 GCA_006937965.1 Callopanchax toddi | reverse complement strand
CTGGGGACACGGTCATAAGCCTTCTCCAAATCCAGAAAACACATGTGGATTGGTTGGGCAAACTCCCATGACCCCTCCATCACCCTAGCGAGGGTAAAGAGCTGGTCCACAGTTCCACGACCAGGACGAAAACCACATTGCTCCTCTTCTATCCTGAGGTTCAACTATCGACCGGACCCTCCTCTCCAGTACCCTGGAGTAGACCTTTCCGGGGAGGCTGAGGAGTGTGATCCCCCTATAGTTGGAACACACCCTCTGGTCCCCCTTCTTAAAAATGGGAACCACCACGCCGGTCTGCCACTCAACAGGAACTGCCCCCGATGACCACGCAATGTTGCAAAGATGTGTCAACCACGACAGTCCTACAACATCCATAGCTTTCAGATACCCAGGTCGGATCTCATCCACCCCCGGGGCTCCGCCGCTGCGTAGTTGTTTGACTACCTCAGCCCCAGAGATTGGACAGTCCGTCCCCAGGTCTCCTGGATGGTTTGCCAGAACCTCTTTGGAGCCAATCAATAGTCTTTTTCCATGGCCTTGCCAAACTCCTCCCATGCCTGAGATTTTGACTTGGCAACTGCCACCGCTGCACTCTGCTTGGCCCGCCGGTACCTGTCTGCTGCCTCTGGAGACCCACAGACTAGCCACGCCCTGTAGGCCTCCTTCTTCAGCCTGACGGCTCCCCTAACCTCTGGTGTCCACCAGCGGGTACGGGGGTTACCGCCACGACTGGCACCGGCTACCTTGTGACCACAGCTAGCAACAGCCGCCTCGACAATCGCAGAGTGGAACAAGGCCCATTCGGACTCAATGTCCCCCACTGCTCTCGGGACGCAGTCGAAGCTCTGCCGGAGGTGGGAGTTGAAGAAAAACCATTTCAAAAATTGTCTTAAGGTGGATGTACCAACTTACATACAACCAGTGTTGGGTAAGTTACTTTAAATTAGTAACTCAGTTACATTACTAGTTACTTCTTTCAAAAGTAACTCAGTTACTTTAAGTTATTTGTTACTTTCAAAGTAACTAGTTATTAGGGAAAGTAACTTTGTTATAAATAAATAAATTATATATTATAAATGACCAACCTAAATTGACTGTGATTTATTATTTATCAGCTGATGCTGTGGGCTTCATAAAGTCACTGGTGTCCAGGCCAGATCTTTCAGAGGTGATCAATACATCAGTTACACTTTCTTATTCTGTTTTTCTGACCGCCCGGTACTAAATGGACCAGAACTTCAACAGTCATCACTCAACTCATTTCAACTTGCATCAAACTAACATTTTGGTAGCAAAAACGTTCAATCAAAACAACAGGATAGTCCTTAAATCAACATATATATTTAATTTTGATCCGTCCTACCTTTATTCAGTAGAGCTGCTGTTTTCTCATGACTGATGAGTTCAGTCTCATTAGAAGGAGATCTTTCACTCAAGTTCGACCACAGGCTGCTATCAGAACAGAGACTGTCAACACTGTTTATCAGAACCATGGACAGCACATCTACGTCCAAAAAACCAACGAACTCCGACTCTTTCATCTCTATTTTTGTTAAATCCAGTGGTTTCACCTTCTCAAGTCCAAAAACGTACAGCGACATACAGGATGAGCTGCTAAAACTCCAACTTTAACAATCCACCTGCTGTGTTCGGATGATGCAGCCTCAGCCTGGCGGATGAGACACCGCACCAGGGGGTGAAGACAGCGCAGCGCGACCAGCTGCAGGAGGGTCTGCCGTCTCATTCTGGTAGGTGGAAGTTTGAAACTTTGTTTGATAAAGATGAGAAGCAATTGGAGAGTTCCAGATGAGGCGGAAGTGACTCCAGGAACCGCGAGAGGTTCGATTTCCGACCTGAGCCACCTCAGACCAGGATGGAGCAGATGAACCAGATCTGCCCGGTGTTGAGGTGAAGACCTGGCTCCCGTGTCTCTGGATCTCGGGTCTCAGGATCGGAACTGGCGCAGAGGTCAGGGGAGAATGGGCGTGAAGCTGATCCACACCTGAGCAGAAACATCAGAGCTGTAGTCCACGGCCGCCTCAGTCTCCTCCACAGGAGTGTTCTCAGCCTCTGGAGTTTCAGCTGGACAGACAGTCGAACCATTGTTTGGTCCAACAGACGTCACCAGCGAGGTCATCGCAGCGGAGTACTCCTTGGCTCCCGCTGCGTCTCACGGAGGAGCGCTCACAGGTGAGCTGGGTGCGACTCGCGACCGGCTGCCCCCATTATAAGTCACACACCTCCTCCGTTTTTTCCCGCTGGCGCCGGGCCCGCCTGACACAAAGTAACGAATAAGGAGCCTAAATAAATCCCAGTAACGAGGAACGTGTTCCTGATTTTGGCAGACTAATGCGTTACCGTGCTCGTTATTACAATAATAACGTAGTTACTGTAACGCGTTACTTAATAACGCGTTAGTCCCAACACTGCATACAACAGATAATGGTCACAGAATATAATTCAGTCATAGAAAAACAAAATTATAAACTGAACATGAAGGAAGTTTGTTTTGAGAAATATTGAAACACAGACATTATACAAAGTATCACAAAAATAAACACCAATTAAAAGCTTGAGACTGCAGAGTTAATGCTCTGGTAGAAGAGTTGATGTTCTGATGATTCCTCACCGTTTCCATCCTGTTCTGGTGTTCTGGTTTTCTGTCTGCGTAGAGGGACATCAGCCCATCTAGTGGAATTACAGTCAGAGACGGCGTGGAGCAAATTCTCATTAAAAATAAAAACAAGTCTCTTGATTTCATGTGTGCAGCTGTAAATAATCCATCTCATTTTCTTAGAACTGTAATTTATAAAGAGGCGATGCTACAGTCAACGTGTGTCGGTTAGCTTTAAGCTACTGGCTCCTTTGTCCCAGTTCCACCTCCTTCATCCTCTTTCTGTCAGCTGGCTGCCTCCTCAGCGCTGTGCTGTATAGTTCCCTCTCCCTAAGGACAATCTATATTCTTCCACAATTGTTTACGGTTGCTCTTGATTTGCAGCAACAACTCTCGGTTGTACCTATAGGTAGACTTGTGCTCACTCAGGTTTACTCTACAGACATCTGCTTTGGTGCCTTATTGAATGTTGAACAGCTGAAACTTTTTCAGCTGACTAGTCTAAGTACTGTATTTTCTGTTTAAATATTGCCAGTTTCACAGTGGGACCTTGTACTCACTTTCTGTAAGGCAAATGTGACTAAACTGTGGGTTATGTGGCTGGAATTCCAAAATCTCAGAGGTGCAGGAACACATGTTTTTCATCTGTCAAAGAGGCTTACAGTGTGAGTTTCTGGTTTCGATCTAATATCACTTGTTGACACTTCTGCAATCAGAGCTGAGTGCAGAGTTCTGACAGCGTAAGACATATTGCTCCTATAAATGTCAACTGATCTTTTTAAATCAGCTTCAGCTGTTTGAATCTGCAAGTAAAGTCTCATTTAAATCAGTAAAGTATATTAATATTTCTGAATTGGGCACCATATTTTAAAATACTTTAAAGAGTACCAAAGTAACAAGGCTTCTGTTATGTAGAAATTCAACAGTTACTGACCTCTGCTGCTGTGTTTATATCAGTTTACCATCAACAGATTTAGCACTAAATCATTCAGTCAGGATGAATGAAACACTACCATGTTTCACCTCCTGGGTAATAGCTAAAGGCTCATTGAAAGCTGCATCTCCTTCAGACCTGTCATTTTTCTTAGTTCTACATTTTTCAGCCATTTTAAAGACATGTTATGGATAGGTTTTTCTATGTTTATAAAAAGCTTCATGTGATGGTTAACTCTGTAAAGATTCTTTCATATTAGCTCATTTCTTTTCACCTTTCACCAATGCTTCAGAGACTTTAGAAAAACATATGTTTAAAAACACAGAACAGTCATGGCCAAAAGATTTGAAAAAAGTCTGGAAATTGCCAGTTTGCTGCCTCAGTTATTATGATGTCAGTTTGCATTTACAGGACTTCTGAATGTGATGAATTGTATTAAAATTAATGGCAAAGCTCCAGAAAATCCAGTAAGCACTATCTCCTGAAGCTGATCGTGCTGTTGAATCAGGCTCCAACAGAGCAGAACTGCTCTCTCCATGAAAAATACTAGCATGGACTGATATTCTGCTCGAGGTCCAGGGACTGCTAAAAACTGAGAGAAAGTCCCTTCTGATTGGTCAGGGTATCTTGTGAAGAAAAGGTGAGCACTGCATCCATCATGTCTTGGCCAATGGAGTGGACTCACTCACAGATTAGCCTCAGAATGACAACATTGATAAAGAATGGTACCTAAACATCCTCCCAGAGGAACTCCTCCAACAGTTTGGTTATATGTATTATAGGTTATAAACTTGATGGAGCTTCAGGCTATTGGTGTAAATTCAGAATTAAGTGGCTTAAGAAGTAAACTGTCATAATATTGGTGCCTTAGGAGGAAAACACAGCCCTTAATCCTATTGAAAACTTGTAATCCATAGAAAAACATGAAATAATGATCATTGGGAAATTTGTTTTTTATGACTGCAAAACTAAATATTTTTTTATTTTATTGTGTTTTGTAATATTAAAGCAGACGAGCTTAACAATAACAAATAAATAAAATTGGCACTTTCCACTTTTGGATCCTCTACCAGATGGCAGTAGACATGACTGGATATGGCCATTTTTCTGAGGAGAATACTAATCCTAATACTATATCTGATCACTTTATTGTCACAAATTCACATCAAACCATTTCTGGCCAAAGAGGCAGGCAAACAAATAAAATAAAAAAGTTATGGCCAACCCAGAGTATTGAATATAAAGGATTTGAACCAGAAGCGGATTGCCAGAATGAACCACAGTGGTCTTGTAAAAGCATATACTATATGTGCTGAATTTGTCAATCCTTTAAAACTTGTGAATTTGTTGTAATCCTACTTCAGTAACCATTAAAACATTTGATATTAAAATCACTGAGGCAAAAATCTTTTGAAAACCAAAACCTTGTGCCAATTTCTAAATTCTTCACATGGAAGACTATGGAAAACTGTTGAAGAAATTTAATCTAGACATCTTTCTTTCCAATACAATGCTTAGCTTCCTCTTGGTAATCTCAAGTTGTTCATAGGCTAACTTTGACGGGTAATAGTTGTGGGCTCTTGGATTACCATGGTGCCTTATCTTAACTGAGTGTTGTTTCAAAACCTCCGTGGAATGACACTCCAATCAGATATCTAAACTAACAGTGGTGGCTCGTCAATAGGGGGCGCTAGGGCACCGTCCCACCAGTCTCACAGGAGAAGGAGGAAGACGATTGGAATCACAAAATAGTTTTAAAAGATCCATGAAAATTTAACTAAACAATCTATCCATTATACATACTATAAGTGCTGTGTATAATCTGCATTTAGATGTAGTTTTAAAATGTTCTCTCACTTTTTTTTTACCAGACCGAAAGGTTGTGTGGTTTTTTTCCTGTTTCTTCTGCGCATGCTTTGAGCACATGAATCTTTATCATAGACCTACGCAATAACTGGTGCATGCGCACTGGAACCCCCTTCAAAACAAAGAGCCTTGGGTCGCAAAATTTAGTGACTGCAGCATGCGCAGAAGACCGGAGTCTCAGCTCAGATCAGGACTTGACCCAGAAGCTTCAAGTAGCTCACAAGGGAGAGGGAGTGTTTATCATGGGGGTAACTGAATGGATATTTTTTCAAAGAATCCTTCTTGACAGCTTTGTGACAACCCAGCTGATTGATTCCATGTGTCCTGATTTAATCAACTCGACAGTCAGTGAGTCATGTGGGTTGTTTGTTAGAGTTCAGACCGGGTCCTGGTTCAGATCCGGTACTGAGTCCGATACCAGGTCATCATGGACCAGTTCGGTTTGAATCAGGTCTGGTACTGAGTCATTTTGGACCCGTTTGTTTCAGACCAGGTCCAGTACCAAGTCGGTCCGGTACCGGGTCATTTTGGACCGGTTCGGTTCGAATCAGGTCCGGTACTGAGTTGGTTCAGACCTGGTCCCGGTTCAGACCAGGCTGGTTCAGACTGTCCATGCCTGCATGCACTGAACATTAGTGTCAGAGTTTATTTCAGTCATGAGGCTAGATATTTGATGTCATCTGATCTCAGTTTAGCTGGTTTTCTTGCTGCTGGGTCTAAACTGTATGGCTGTGGACCTTTAGGAATTAAAATAAATGCGTTTTGTGTTCAAGATCTGAAACCTGGTGCTGCTGAGAACCAGTGTTTTTATCAGCAGAGTTTGTGTTTTCAGTAGAAAGCTGTACAAACTTCATTGTCAATATTAAGTTATGTTTTTGACCTTGTGTAGGTCAGGTAGTTTTTTTCCTGAAACTCTTACAACTTCTGTTGTGACCACATTGTGGTTGTTGTTTTTTTTTATTATTACTTATATCTGATTATATTGACATTATTCTAAGGTCTCCTTATGAAGGCTTTATGATTTCTTTACTGTTTGATGTGTAGAATTAGACCTACCTGCTCCGCATTTGTAGTGAACTCGTGGTAGGGATTTTACCAGCAACATTTTCAGTCAGATGAAAATATTTTGCTTCATTCTCTGCTCTAGTGGTGATATGTGGGTTTTTGCGCATCTGAAAACTGACTTGCAAAAATGCGCCCCACCAAAAAATAATTTCACCAGCCGCCACTGAAACGAACCAAGCTACTTTAAACAGTAACGTAACTTTAGTCCCATGTCCTGTGACCCCCCCTCTCTGGTCACCATCTGAAGCTTGTACATGAGGGTTAAGCACTGATGGACTGGAGTAGGGCAAGTCATGCCTTCTGACTCACCTTGCATATTCACCATAACAGTCTGGTGCTTTGACTGGATTACCACTAATGCCTCATTAAATCCACCTCTCAGGCACATACTCTACTTTTCCCCCATGTGTGAGTAAGATTTCTAGATCAGAGCAGCTGACATGGATGTTGAACCCATGTGGGATGTGGGTTACACCCATACATTTTCTAGTGAGATGGTTAAACACCCTCACCTTTCATCTACACTGGTTCCTCTCATCCCTCTCATCTGTGTTTCATCCCTCTAGAATCCAGTGTTAATTTCGTAGACGAAATATTTTCGTTATTTATTTCGTCACGAATATATTTTACCAAACAAAAACTAAACGAAATTCAAAAATATAAAACGGAAAAAGACGATGACGAAGACTAAATCGGCGGACTTTTTCGTCAGGAATGAAAGACGAGACGAGAATTGACAGTGACGAAATCCAATCAGAAAACGGGAAAATTTTGACGAACATACCAAAGAACCAATCAGCAATCGGAGCAGGCGGAAGTAGGTGAGAAAGGAACCAATCAGAGTCCGCCTTGTCGGGACGCGCCGGAATTTGTAAACAGCAAAGCAGACTCTGACAGGAACACTTTATTAAAAGTGGGTCAAACTAACAGAACAGAGGCAGAGTTACGATTAAGATAATGGTGGTGAATGCAGCAGAGGATCAAACAGCTGTCAGGGAGACAGGAAATATGGAGTTATGGAGTGAAATGACCGAAGACGGAGCGTTGCGGAGATCACGTTCTGTGGGAGGAGACGGACCGCAGCGTAAGAACAGCTGATCAGACTCTGTGAGGAAAAGCCTCATGCAGAGTTTTGATCTGACACGTCATGAGCAAAGTTCTGACAGTTTGCATTATTATGGTATTTTTTTGCTCAGGATCACTAGTGTCTTTCCTGACAGAACTCAACACACAGTAGAATATGAATTACAGATATTTGTGATTGAATTAAGAAAAAAATATTAAAGGTCTCTAAATAATATAATATTTAAACTACTTAAAGGTCCCATGACATCGGTTTCCATGTTTTCTGACTTATCTATCATGTTGCAACGTTGAGTTCTCACCTTAAACCTACCAGAAAGAGCAAAAAACGGCGTCCATCTGTCTCCTAGTACAGCCAGTGAGAAGCTCTTCCAGATTTCAGACCCAGGTTTCAAACAGTTTTTTTCACTCCAGCCCGCTATGAGGTCATAGTGATCCGGACTTGCTTATATGGTAAATTCTCCTCCCACATGCACGTTCACGACAACTGGAGCGAGGCAGTGCCGCCGCCATTGCCCATAGACCGTGTAGTGTTTAGTTTCAGTTTCGTTTCTCTTTCACGCGACGGCACTGCCCCCTACTGCAGCAGAAGTGTCAGGCTGCCAAATAAGGAGAAACCCAGCAGAACCAGAAGGCGGCGCTTTCTTCTGATCTCTGAGTTGCTCGTTAGGAAATAATTACAGCGTATTTTGAGTTATAATGGTGCAACGCTAATCTAGAGGCATCAAAGATTACACCTGTTTAATATAAAGTGATTTAAATATGGAGTCACAGGCACTTTAATCAAATTTTCAACAAAATAGTTTATTTTAAAAGTGAATTTAGTTTTTTTTCTGAAGATTAGTCTTGGAAAGGGGTGTGTCTTATAATTGGGGTCATTAACAATATTGGGAACGTTGATAAAGAGCCCATTTGTTTATTAATACTTAATAATACACTAATGTTAATAAAAGTAAAGTGTTACCCCAATTCATTTAAAGAAATGTCAAATAAACGCACCAGAGGAAAATATATTAATATTAGTGAAATATGCCTATTTTATATTTAGTCGACTAAAATTCTGAACTATTTTAGTCAACTAAAATAGTTCAGAATTTTAGTCGACTAAAATTAGACTAAAACTAAAACGAATTGGACGACTAAAACTAGACTAAAATGAAAAAGAATTTTAGTCAAAAGACTAAGACTTAAACTAAATTAAAATTTCACGCCAAAATTAACACTGCTAGAATCTAGATTCAAAGTCAAATGGACTTCTTAGTTTCTTGACGATGTTCTGCTTCTATTCTGAGATTCTTCATCAACTTAAAAATAATTACTGTTTGAATTGCTAGATGAGAAAAAGAATCTCAAGCAGATGATCATACCATACACTGCAGTACAGTTTTAGGAAAGTTTTTACAATCAAAAATGAATACTGCCCATCTCTCAAGTCTCATGCATTATTGAGATGCATTGCATTTTAGTTCACATACTCACAGTATGTGCATGATATTTCACACATTACAGTGAGCTGAGGGGAAGAGGCAAATTACACATTTACCACTGAACACAAGGCGTTCCAGCAGAACAATATCCAACCAAAACCTGAGATTTAGATTAGATTGTCTAAGGTGTGTTGATGCTGATGAGTCTGGACAAACATATCAAATATTCATAGAAGATGTGAATATTACTTTGTTGTGTGGACTTTATGTGTGATTGATGACTATCACAATTTTTACTAACACAAAAGAAACACATATGAACTAATATTTCTGAGAGTATTAAAAGAGTCCTAAATGTGGAAGGAGAAGGTTGTTTTTGCTGGAAGCCTTAAAGCTGGAAACTGTCTGTAAGAACTTGGTGTTCTGGCCAGAACTGATGTGTGACCTCTGATCCACAACATGACCAGAACCTGGACTCAGAACAATGACCCACCCAAACCACAAGAAAATGCACGTTTCTACATGCAGGTCGTATCATAGCCGACCCCTCCCATCCAGGTCATGGACTGTTTGAGCCACTCCCTTCAGGCAGGAGGTTGAGGTCCATTCGGACACAAACCTCCCGCCACAAAGACAGCTTCTTCCCCTCTGCTGTTGGACTCTTGAACAGTAAATAGTTAAGCAGCTCTGCAGCAGTTACTTTTTACTTTTTTTTTTTTTTTTTTTTTTTTTTTTTTTTTTTTTTTTTTTTTTTTTTTTTTTTACTTACTGTTTGTTACTTTTTACTTTTAGCTCATGTCTCCGCTTAATGTTATTATTATTAATATTTCTTATTACTTCTTTATTTTTATTTTTCTATTTTCAATTAACCTTATTATGTATGTATGTATGTATGTTTGCACCAATTCATCGAGTCAAATTCCGGGTAATGTGAAACTTCACTTACTTTGCAATAAAAATAATTCTGATTCTGATTTTGAAATTTTGTGACTTAACTGATGAAGTTTTATTAATCTGCTTTAAAATACAAAAAGTGAAAATGGTAAAATCTTTAAACTGGGATATCAGAAAAATAATGAAATTAGCATTAAAAACAGATTTCCTAGGACACTACAAATGCATGAAGGATATGAAAGCACATAGAACGTGAGTAGCAAACCTCTAGTAACTGTGTGGAATGTACAAATAAATTTGTTTTTGCTGATTTATTGTTGTGATGGTCAGTTTGAGTCAAAATGTAAAACTGAACAAGATTTTGAGAAGCAAAATAACTTGGGCAATAAATTAGGACAAAACACCCAACATTTAACTTTTAAAGGCATTTTAGAACACCGTTTATTTAGAGAGATCTGGAGCAATAGAATTCAATAAAAATGGCTAAAAAGAGTCTTGGTTGAACCTTGTGACATGCTTCTTTTGGAAGTCAACATCTGATTATTCTAAACATTTTACTGGTGCTGAAAATGTGATTAGTTCTTCATTAATGTACTTTCTATCCTACGATACGCCTTTCTGTCCTCTATTTCTTTTTGCACTATTATTTCTGTCTTCTGTTCTATATAATTTGGTACATTCAGTATAGGGTAAAACTGTTCTGTCTACAAAGATTGCAAATACATTTTATCTTGTGTTCTATTCTCACATTTCATTTGCATAATTATGACCTGTGATACGTTGTGCCGTTTAACCCCAGGCCTATCATCCACACACTTTTTGTCACATATTTAGAAAGCCTTTTATGAGGCCCTTAGACCAGATTTTCCCAAAGGAGCTGTGAATGTGTGTATGTGGTTGATGTTGAAGGAAGGTATAACACAATACCTAACATAACCCCTTCTGAGGTAAAGCTTCAAAAACACCCAGCACTTACAGCTTTCTCTCTGTGTGTATTCCTCTCTTTGTCTCTCACCTTCCCCTTATGGTGACATTTTTCCGGACAGCGTTGCCATGAATGACAACTAGGGGCTCTTTGGAGTGTATGATGGCAGAGTGGCCTGGTGGAACGAGATAAGGAGGAGGAGGAGGAGGAGGCCACACACATTCCCACACTCCCTCACAAGCGCATGCATATTGTCCATGCTTTAAAAAATAAAATATACCGAGACCTCCCTTCCCAGAAGTCAAAGGAAGTTGGTGTCATTCTCCAAATTATTCATTTTGCTACATTAAAAAAACACAGACACCTTGAGAACATGCTGCAAAATCTCTTCTGCATTGAGGTTGTGACAGCGAGAAACCATAGCAGCAAATGTAGTGTGTAAATATTGACCATTTTAAAAATATTTTGCATTCCATGCACACTTTCTACATTCCACTACCCTGGTATTTTCTGAAAACACTGAAAGCATTTTAATAGGAGCGCTCCCTGGGAGCCACAGATGCTCATTAACATTTATGCTCGTACCCAACTCTGGGTGTTCACACACTTGTGCACTCCTATTCCACGGCACTCGTGTAAAGTCCCATCTCGCTGTGCTGCCATAGGGATGGTAGATACAGATGGAGACTGTTCTGAAGTGCGGAGTACCCAGATTTGCTAGTTGGATCCCCGAGAGGCACGGTTGATCATAGAAATGAAGTGAAGATGACAGTTATCTGTTTTTGCCTCCTCTCTGTGCTCGTCTGCTTTAAATAAATATGGAGCCGAGGCAAACAGGAAGAGAGTCAAACCAGTGTTGGGAGTCCATAGGAAAAAAAACGTGGGTATTGACAAAACAGTTACTACTTTAACTAAAATTAACACAACGTGAATGGTTTAATGATCAGTTACTAATCTCAGTAAAACGATGGTTGTTCAATCACTTGTTGATTGATACAACTGTTTCAGACGGGTCTAATTATATGTTTTCGTTACTGACACTGATGAAACACTCAATCGGAAACCTGACTCTGCTTCCAATGCAGATCTATTGCACTGATCCTATTATCAGACTTAATTCTAATGCTTTGTGCTTTAGTTGGGGAGCATCCATCCATCCATTTTCTTCCTCTTATCCAAGCTCTGGGTTTTGGAAGTAATAGATCTGGGAGGGAAAGCCAGCCATCATCCTGCCCCCGAGACTTTCTCCAGCTCCTCCTGGGGGATGCCCAGGATTTCCTAGGCCAGTCAGGAGGTATTATCTCTCTAGAGAGTTCTGGGTCTCCTCCCAGTGGGAGGTGTCTGGGAAACCTCAAGAGGAATACAACTATGAGGCATCCTGATCAGATGCTTGAACCATTGCAGCTGACTTCTTCAATGTGTGGCTAATGTAGGGTGGCTATACATCCTGCTTTAAGACAGACGGTCTGTTTTTTATTATTAAAGCTGCACTCCGTAGTTTGGTAAACAATGTAGCTTCAAAAGTTTTTTTCTTGCCTCTTAACAACGTTCTAACATAGCTATAAATATTTTTAAAAAATCTAAAGAAATCAATAAGGTGGTTCCCTCACAGTTCTCTAAAAACCTCAGCCAATCATATGCTTCAGGCCGAAAGCAACTATTGGACAATCCGGCTGTCTGTCTCGCCAAAGCGCCTCACTTCCACACTGCTTGGATTCTCCATTAATGCGTGCTGGAGCATTTTAAAGCAGAACATCCCGGAAGTGAGAGAAGGACAGAAACAGCCGACTGTTAGCGCTTCAATTTTAGAAAAAAATGCCAGAGTCCCAAAAAGACAAACACCTTTTTAGCTAGCAGAAAACAAAAAAAACGTTTGGATGTAGAAAAAAGAAAAACCTGGGGCAACGTTTCAACGGCTCTCTATTGTTACTGTAGCAATGTACAGTCCCATGTCTGGAGGAGGCTGGCCTACGGTACGGATTATACCTGATGGGAGGGGTGAGAGCTCTGAGACGTGTTTGTGTAAGCAATACCTAGCTTGTTTACCAAATTACAGAGTACAGCTTTAATTATTGGATGTTTATTCATTTGGCTGACACTTTTATCCAAAGTGACTTACATTATTACACCTATAAGGCATGTTGTGATTTGTGGGGCAAACCAGAGCACCTGAAGAAAACCCACGCATGCATGGGGAGAACATGCTAACTCCACGCAGAAAGGCCATAGCCGGGATTCGAACCTAAGACCTTCCTGCTTTGAGGCAACAATGTTAACAACTGCGCCTCCATGCAGCCAAGTGGGATGAAGTCGGTGTTAAATGAAAATCAGAAATGATATTGGTTATAAGCATAACATAATCAAATTAACCATGTTGGTGTGGTGGATACAAGGCAGAACAACCAACTTCCTCTCTAACAGAAAACTATTGGAAGTAACCAGAAATGACCAAAATATAAAGAGCAGACCTTCAGATTTATGATGAGTACAACCGTCACACTATGTAATGGGTTTGATATTATGTTTTAGTTTTTGTTCTAGTTTTAAAAATGTCTTCTTTTTGGTTTTGTTCAAATGGCCTTCCTGAGATAGTGCTCTCTCTCAGGCCAGCCATTCTTGTCAAACCATTTGAGGGTTTGAACAGGTTTGATAGGGACTGGTGACCAAGTTGTTTTGGTACCATTCTTATACCTTCCACAGTGAGATCTTGTTGGTAACATTAGAGTGTGTACCTATTAGCAACCACTCTTAAACCTCTGCTTTGAGCGATGCCACTGGTGGGTGTTGTCCTTACTACAGCTATATTACTGACAGAACACCACTTCAAAATGACCCTAAATATCCTTTTTGTGACTTTTTCCAGTGCTCTTTTTTGGTTTTAGTCTTGTCTTTTGGACTGAAATCCTGATTAGTTTTAGTCGCATTGTAGTCATGTGTGTTTGTGATAGTTTTAGTCCAGTTTTAGTCGACAAAAACTCAAAAAGGTTTATCATTTCAGTCAGTTTTTTTCTAAAAAGTATTAATCCTTTAGCGGAGTAATTTAGGTCAATACGTTGGACATTAGAATCACTTGCCGTTCTCCCAGACATCAATTGAAAATACCACAGGCTGTTTTGGCAATAAACAGAAAAAGTAACAATAAACATCCAAAATGGACAAATCTACAATAACCAAATTATTTAGTCATAAGTATTGGTCTAATGTTCAGCCATAATGATAACAAAGACATGTTGCTCTTTAAGGAATAAAATCACTACTCAGGCTGATTAGCTTAGCTTCAGCTCATCAGCAGTTTCAAGGGGGTGAACGTACAGTAGGTCCAAATTTTTAGTAAAACAAAGCAAACAACTCATCATTGAGTGATCGCCCCGAAACTAATGAAAGGGTTTAAGCTCACCACAATAAGAGGATGCTCAGGAGTAGAGACTGAGTTCACATGATTGACAGCAAAGAGTTCACGCAACTACTGTTCCACAACTCCACACACCAACACTTTTGTCTCATCTCGTCATGGCAACAAAAACTCACAGATGTCTTGTCTCATGTTTTTATAGTTCTGTTATAGTTTTAGTCAACAAATACAACACTGCTCTGGTCACTTTAGATCTTTCTATGTTAGAGGTGATTGTGAGAAAAGAACTAGATCTTTATTTGTAGGAGTCAAATATGAGACAAGTGGTATTGCTGTGAATGTTTTTTTTTTTTTGTTCTTTTGTAAGGAATCCGTTTACACTGAAGTCTGGGGACTGTATTATTAAGAATACCTGCAAACTTGAGAGTGTCTGAGTTGATCTTTAATAGATTCATGTTGGCTATGCTCAACATAGCATCAAGTAGCTAGGTTAGTTGTTTAGATCTTATAAATGGCATCCTCAAAATGAGACCCTTTTCTTTGGTCCGCGCTGGTTAAAAACTTATAGCTCAATATTCTGTAGATTTCAGTTGTCATGTGATCAGTTTGTTGGACATTATTGCATTTCAAAGAATTGTAGTTCACGTGATTGTTAGGCTTTTAACAAGTGTCATCATCCTGTTTTGACCTACTCTCTGATTCCAAGCAGATGCCTTAACTTGTCATAACACAGCGGTGTGTGCACCGTTATTTTTAAAGCACACTATTATAAATCACTATGATTTTCACAGGGTTCTAAATACTGTCTGTTTAGATTTGAAGCCATAACCTGAAACTTTGAATTTTTTATTTTTGCAAAGTAAAAAAAGGACAAATTATTGATAAGAAATTAATTTAAAAATAACAAATAATCAAAAAATGAACCTAACTAAAAATATATATAGTTAAAAATTAAAACAAATGATATTTTAAAGTTAAAAAGTGCAAATGTTTAAAAAAGTAAACAAAATCAAATTAGGTAGAAAGTAAAAATGAAATATAAAATATGCAAAGTCAAGGCTTTTTTTTTATTCATAAAAGAAAAATGTCAGGGATTTAATGTATGAAATGTACAAACTTTGAAAAAAGGAAACAAAATACATTAAAGCAAGACAAATATAATATTAAAATTAGATGACAGACAATTAAAATGTAAAATGTACTAAATGTGTATAAGACATTTTGAACAAAAAGAAAATAACTGATATTTAAAAGCAAAAAGTAGTCATGTTAAGTAATTAAACTAAATGATATCATTTAGACAAGAAATAACAAAAATTCTAATGTTTTAAAGCAGCAAATTTTTAAAGTAAAGTTCCTTTTTTTTAAATTCATAAAAGAAAAATGTCAGAAATGTCAGGGCTAAAATGCACAAACATTGAAAACAGGAAACAGAAATAAAGCAAAAATCTAAAATTAAAATAAAGTGACAGACCTGAGTTAACTAATTTAAATATATATTTTTTTTTCAAATGAAAATGATAACAACCGAAATTTCAAAGTTACAAAGTACTTTTTAAGTTTTAAAAAGTAAACAAGCTTAAAAAAAAGTTGTTTTTTTTTAAACTCAGTAAATTTAAAGCTAAATAACACAAGTATTAAAAAAAAGTTCATTAAAAAGTAAAAGAAAACCATCAGTAATCATTATAATAACACTCAATGGTTGAACATTTATTTCAGTGAGTTCCTGTTTAAGTGTTAATGCCAGACCAGACCTTATGGAGGTGTAGGTAGTGGATGATGCTGAGGAGGGGAAAGGCTGTGGCCTACGCTCAGCAACATTTGCCTCTAAGCTTCCTTTGCTGTAGATCTGAGCAGAAAATGTAAAAGATCCAAAAATAGCTGAGTGAACAGATTGAGTGGTTTTCTTAAAGAGCCGTCGTGGGGCTCGAACAGCATGGTGGATCCAAGGATGAAGTTGTGACAGATGGGATCAGTAGAGCACAACAGCCCTAACTGATTAAACAAGCCTACAATTGTAGACAGTTTGCCAAAAAGACAGTGGTGCTGGTGATTCTGGCACAAAGTAGTGACAACACACACTGAAATTCCCAGTGGGGTTTTAAAAGAAAACAACAGTATTTTTTTCTAAAGGACAGACAGATTAGATGTAGATCTGGAGCATGTTAGCCAAAATAAAATGTATGCACTTTTCAAGCACTTTCAAGAAGAGTTTTCAAGATTTTCCACCACTAGGAGGCCAGATCAACCACATCAAAATACAGAGGAAGAACTATCTTAGCATGGCTAAAAGTACTCCTAAAATTTAGATGTCTTTGATACAAGTTAGCTTTCTCTTAGGCTTCATTTTTACACATATTCAACATTTAAAGGCACACTATGTAACTTTTTTATATTTTTAAATAGGTTTCTTGAGCCAGTATGTGCTAATATGACTGTTTACTGGGTTAATGAAAACTCACTCAACCCCATCTGCTGCTTGGATCCAGAATACCATGTTTGCAACTTGAGGGTCGCCGGTCCGATGCCCTGACGTCTCACAAAGTGAGCCTGCTGGTGGTGGAGGTCAGAGGGCTGGTGGCGCCTCTGTGTTTGGTCGCTTTGTCTCTGTAGCTCCATCAGCATGTGAATTGACTGACTGATGTAAAGCACTTTGTAGTCCACTGACTTTGAAAAGCGCAATACAAATGTGAGACATTTACATTTACAAAGTTACGTATCTCGCGAGGGTTAGGCTAACCCAATGTGGCTAGCTGTTATGCTAGCATGATTTCTGCT
This sequence comes from Callopanchax toddi, assembly GCA_006937965.1. Taxonomy (NCBI): domain Eukaryota; kingdom Metazoa; phylum Chordata; class Actinopteri; order Cyprinodontiformes; family Nothobranchiidae; genus Callopanchax; species Callopanchax toddi. The sequence continues at coordinate 2,332,753 of SSNR01000053.1, read as the reverse complement.
TTTTAAAAAAAATCTCTCCCTGTTTGAACACAGCTGATTTCTTTGAATGAGTGATGAACCGCTCCAGTAGAAAACAATGAAGGCTGAGGAGACATTTCAACGATTAGATGTAGGTGTTTCTGAGCAGAAACAATGCTAAAGTTTTTACGACTGTGATTTAAAACGGACACTAGGGGGTGCTAAAACAAGCCAAAACTGCATAGTGTGCCTTAAATGGCAAACAGGATAAGGACCATCAGGATGAAGTGATAGACATAGTAGATCAAATTAGGTGTATTGTACCTAGTGAACAAAGCAAAAAAGCTCTATTTCTTGCATCCACGTGGAAATGCTAAGAACTTTTTTTACACCTCTACTTTGGAGAGTGGTTTGAAAAGATTTCATTTTTTTCTAATCAAAAATGACTTTGTGTGGCTGAGGAGAGCAAACTGCAAAAGCAGCACAGAAAAATAATGTCTCACAAGTGTTTGACTGGGTAAAATATTCTCCAGGTATTTTTAAAAACTAAGATTTCTTCCTGAATTTGTCCCATTCACACACAAACATCATTTTTAGTGACTCATTAGTCAAGCTAAGGATGTTCTTGCTTTGTATCTTGATATGTAAACAACCTGGATGTGCTTGCCCCCTAGTGGTGGGTGGTATTTCAGAGCTTATTTAAAGATCTTTTAAAAAGAGTTTCAAATATACAGGAAAAGAAAAATATCAGCGTCTTTGTAATTATTTTCCATCTCATCCAAGCAGCAGAGTCTAGTTCAGGGGTGATGAATGGGCATCAGGTGAAAAGTGTTTCTTGATCAGATGTACCCTTGATACTATTACAAACATCTCCTGGTTGGTTTTGTAATCCTTTTCAGTTGTGACCTTTTAGCAATTTTCCAAGTGTATGGATAATGTAATAAAACACACAATGGCAAGCTTAATAACTTGCAGTGAAGCATACTCAGGGAGGTGAGTTCCACAGACCAAACAGAAAACATGGCCGTCAAAGAGCGGGAGATTAAAGTAAGGAAACAGACATTTAAGTACAGAGAGCTCAATAAAAGGGAGGTTTGGGTCATTATCAAGTGGCGTTCACTTACTCATTTACAGTCAGGATGATGACATCACTCAAAGCAGGAGGAGTCTCTAGAAACAGGAAGTAGTGCTCTGACCAGAGCAATATTCATCATCAGATCAGGAGAGACACTGCTGCAAACACACTGGTATTTAAAACAACTCTTCCTCAAAACAGGTGTTTTTTCTGGTGAGTTAGATTTAAAAAACGATGAACAAACCAATTAGAACAAAGATCGGATTAGTGAGATTGAGAGAGACACTGCTGCTGAACAGTGTAAAACTAGTGGATGATTTTCACTTATTTAAAACAATTTTTGCTCAAAATGTCGTACTTTATTATGCTATTTTACCTGTTTTTAAACCTCTACAATTTAGCATAAGACAGTTTGTTTACTATGTTCCAACCAAATGATGTCCATGTTTATGTACGACACTACTGTACGTCCTGCTGCAGCAGCATGAACAAGTAAACAAATGACCTCATGCAAAGTTGTAGAGGTGTTACCAACAGGTGATATAGTTCTAATGCATCAGTATGACCTCTTGAGCAAAAAAGGTTTGACTACCCAAAATGATCTGCTAGTTTGTCACCATTCTGCAGCAGTATCTCTCTTTATTTGACTATTGCACCAGTCAGTGGACAGTTTCTGGTTTCTAGAGACTCCACCCACTTTGAGTGATGTCACAAGTGGGTGTTGCCCTTACAGTATATACATAACTGATTGGACGTCCCTTTAAAATACCCCAAATATCCCTTTAATGAGAACATGAGAAGAAAGCAAAGGCATACTACTACACCAGTATGCTAGTGTTAGGGCAACACTAGGGCCAGTTACCATGCAGGTATAAGAACAGCAACTTGTAAGTTTAAAAATACTTAAAAATAAAAGTAATCTGAGAGACTGAACTGATGAAGAAAATCAGTTGTAAACAATAAAGCTATTGTCTTTGAACTCAAACGCTGTTGGAGAGGCTAAAACCTCCTGATTCATGGAAGTGAAGGAAGGACAAAAGTATTGACGGAAACTATAAATAGCACCAGACATATCTTACATTGTGTGTGACATTGTAGAAATATTTGTTTACCAGGTTCAGTTCTGCTTCGTTTTTACTCATGATCATCTCTTTCGTCTCTCTCCCTCCTGGTGTTGTGTATTTAAATTTTTTTTCTTGTGCTCGCTGGAACTCAGCAACCTCTTTGTTTGGATATGCAAAGGACTTCTTGCTTGCTGTTATTTGTTTAGTTAGCCTAATTAGAGCTTGGTATGATGAAAGCAAGCAGCAGGGTTTTTGCTCAGCATCTGAAAGTAAATGAGGTGATGGTGTCTCTCCGGGTAATGGAAACCTGACATTTGTTTCATTGTCGGATGAGATTTTTCATTTTTATGTCAGTCTTGTTGAAATTATACAAAAAAATACTGTTGTATTTGTCCAAGAAACTGTAAAAACATTTATCCTCAGTTAAAAATGAAATATTTTTTTAGAAATGGCAAGCCCAAACATCCTATTGAGGAAGCTAATTTTTGTGTTCAGGATCTTGTTCATTCTGTCTTTACCTACAACTCATGGCCATAAGGAAGAGTTTTGATTTTAGATCAATTATTAAAGTGACAGCTTTGTCCCGTAATCAAGCTCTCTCTTCACTACAGCACATTAGGCATGGTCAGGAAACCAGTACCAAGTTTTATCTTAGGTTCAAAGCATTGCTGGACTGGCCATTGTGCTCATATGATCGTGTGCCTCAATTGCCAGAACCCACCCCCTGGAACACCTCCAGAATGGATGCATCCATACTGAACATCAGCTGTAACTGATCATGGTGGGGTGCCATGACCAAAAGTGCCCAGCCCAGATGATGGTCTCATTCCAGCCCTGGTACAATGGCTTAACACTGGAGTTGTGCCCTAAAGGGTTCTTGTACCTTTGACAGTGGGTATTTGTTGGTCCCCTTGTTGTTTAGAGATCAGTCTGATACCTCTGCAAGTGGCCCTGAACTCTAGATTATTAGTACATAAATGGACCCTTAAAACAGTACAAAAGTCACTTCAACTAGAAAGTCTAATATATTGTCACTGTCAAGCTTTTTTTTTCTTTTCCCACTTTCATGATTTTTTTTTTATACAAAAAAGTCAAAAAGAGCTTGCAGATGTGACGATCTTGGGTGTGTTATTGGGAAAAGAATCACCTTTTTTGTTTTACATTTCCTGCAATGTAGCAGTTTGTAGATCCAAGCAACAGTATTTTAATATTCCAGTTACTCATTCCTGATCATGTTCCCCAACATCTGATGTTGTAATCTAGAAGACACCTGAGCCAGAAGACCATCATTTACAGTATGTGTTTTTCTCTCAAGTGGTACAACATGTTGTATTATTGTATATGGTTATACCTGACAGGGAAAATGACAATGAGAATACCACTGAACTAACCTACTACAGCCCAATAAAACCTTAGAAGAGTTTTGGTTTATTTCATCCCCTCACAGTATGTAACCTTTACTACTGGGGAAAATAAATCAGCCCCAGAATGCTCTCATGGTTACCCTGAGGTCAACTCAGGTCAACCTCTAGAAGATGGATAAAAGAAGAAGGTCAAAATTGTATCCTGGAAGCAAAAATGTACTTCTAGTGTACATTAACTTCATTATGGGATACAGTGTCCATTCTACCCTAACTTATTAAAAAGACATAGAGATACCTGAATATGTGGTTGGACTCATCCACAACCCAAATTTGGTAAACCACCCCCCTCCCCCAACCACTTGACTTGCTGCACTCTCCCTATAGTATGAGAAGTACGGTGGATGTTGCAAGTCCAATAGTAAAAGTCAGACTTAGGGCTGCAGCTCCTCATCCTGTAATGAAAAGCTGCACAGGTCATACCATGCTGACTCGCAATACCACGTTGACTTGCAATAGTAGCATGGATTAAATGAAGGAAGGACAGTTCGGGGGACACAGTTTATGGTTCACAGGACAGAAAGATGCAGCTTGCGGGCCACATCTGGGCCACCTATTGAGGAGCCCTGCTCTAAAACTTGCAGAACAATGGGCCTCGAGGAGCAGGGTTGGAGAACGCTGAATTAAACCAAAAGGAAAGTCACCTTTTCAACAAAATTTTGCCAGGGACCTCTGGTTGAGGACCACAGCTTCAAGCCTTGAGGAAAGAAAAGGGAGAAATTGTGGCCACTTGTGTATATACCTCTGTACAATGTAGTGAAATTTGTTTTCTGCATATGACCTATCTCTGAGGGAGCAGAGGGCTACTATTTTTTTGGTGGCAGCTGGAGGTTCAGTATCTTGCCCAAAGATTCTTTGACACATGGTCAGACCAGGGTTTGAACCCACACTCTCCTACATGGAAGCTATCTCTTATGCCACTGAGCCACGGTCACCTCAGGTGATATAGGATTCATTCTGAACTTTACAACTAAAAAGTTAGAAAATAAGAAATTTATGAGAAGGGAAGGCTTCATAAAGAAATTCTACTTTAATGAAGATTACAAGAGAGAGTTTAAAGTACAATTTTGTATCATGAACCAAGACTCTAAAACATCCTCTGCAGAGATATTCCATTCACTGCTGCACAGCAGAGAAACACCACATTACAGTGGAGAGGATAAACCTGTTGGGACTTGCCAATCTCAGTTTAATCGGGCTGCTTATCATTTCTCACTAGGAAGATTCCAGCTTCACAGAGGAAGCACATAAAATATGAATAAGTTTGTTATACAAATTTCCATTAATTTTCCCATAATTACCCAGCCATCTCAAATGACTGAACTTCCAAGAGCACCGCAGTTTTCAAGGTCTAAATGTGTTTGCGAGACGCCATGAGTTAAATGAAGTTAGAGTGTTGCCTCAGTGGGAAGACATTAATTTTCCATTATGGGATGTTGTTGTGGTTACCTGCTGACACCCACCCCCAGACACAAGGCAGGAGGCTGCCTTGTCAAAACCTCTCTGGGAACCACATTTTTAGGAAAACTCATTACAATTTTATACTTTTTTGCTCCCTTACACAAATCTACAGGACCCAGTGTGGCGCTGTTGATGGAGGGAAACCGGATTGAGCTCTTTAACGCAGACTCACAGGAGACGATTGTCAAAATGAAGCATTAAGCTTCAGCAATTGCTGAAGGCAAGGTGCTGTTTCCCACTAATGTCCCTGTAGATTCCTTTTGCTTTTGATTTGAGCTTTTGTAGCTTAGAGAAGCTTTTGGTGGTAATTTTCCTGGGTTTCTACTTTCATTGTGGAATATTAGTATAAATACAAGTTTAACTAATGACCCAAAAAAAAATCTGGCAAATGATTTAAACAAGCTTTTGGAACTTAAAACTTTTACATTTCTTTTAATCTTTTATAAAGCATGTTTTTAATCACCTCACATGAAAAAGGACATCCCTGTTTTATCGCTTTAAAGGAGCTAAAATGTATAATCTTTATGTATGTGGCTCTTATCCTAAGCAACTTCAAAATGATAATGTAACCAAGACATTACCATTGTGGCTAACAATAAACTACTTAGAGGAATGAACAGACCTGACAGTTTGTGTTTTTAATCACCAGTTAAAGCAGGTCAGAGTGCTGCAAAAGTCTGTTTAAAACACTGTTCATCAACTTCTTTGGCTCTTTTAAAGGCATACATAAACATTCAAAGAAATCGGCTGTGTTCAAGCAGGGGGAGATAAAAAAGAGCAGGAATCATGTGCTTAAAAAACTCAGGCCCTAGCATAGCCACATTGGGTTAGCCTATCCCTCGCCAGATACAGATGGGGCTGAGTGACATTTCATTAACCCTGTAAAGGGTCAGATTAGAACGTACTGGCTCAACAAAATGATTTAACAATATGAAAAAGTTACATAGTGTGCCTTTAAAGCAGGTCAGAGTGCTGCACAGAGCTGCCTTCACTGTCTATTCAACACACAGTTTATTACCTTTCAATGGCTCTTTTAAAATCACTAAATATTTTGGTTAGTCTTAACGCTTGTTTTCTCAGTTCTGTTTAACAAATTCTGTTCAGAGAACAATAGAGGGTGTTTAGTAACTGTTTGGTGAAATTTGTCCAGTCAAACCAGTAATAACAAGACAAACACTGTGATCCGAGTGTGTCTCCCTGCTCTGTGATCCTAAAGAATTTCTATGATTTTTTTTTAAGCTGTGCTAGCTGTTTGTTGCTTTTACAGTCAAAGTTTTCTCATGTTTTTCCCTGAATAATCATGTAATGGAAAATCACCAGAAATGGACAGATTTTCAAATAAAATTCACAATGTAGACATTAACATGTTTTAAAGGGGTGGTTTTCTGGGTTATTTTATAGTTTTGCATTGTTCTCTAGTGTAATTCAATGCTATCTGTGTAATTTTTATAAAGAAAGAAGCTTTGATGCTTATAATATAGGCTTTAGAAGTTTCCCATCTGACACCTGAATTTGAAGCAGCAGGATTCTCATTAGTATTCATGATATGCACAGCACTCGCTTCTGATTGGATGACCAAAACGTCACAACTCCGCCCCCTTATTCTGACCATATTTTGATTTTCGAAAAAGAGGACACTTGGTTCAGTTGTGAAACATTTTGGTGCTGTTTAGTTAAGTAGTTGTAATTCAACTGTTACTAGTCATGATGTCATTTTAAATGACAAATGACAGGGAGAAAAAAAAATTCAGAGAGAGAGGGACCGGCCGTCACCGGCGACAGCCAGCCAGCCAGCCAGGTATATCGCCGAGTTGGCAACATTGCATCTGCGTGCGTTCCGCCATGTTGAATTTTCAACAAAAACAAAAACTAGCAGCTGGGCGGACCGAAAGGTGTTGCCATCTCAGCGAATACACGTTGTGACGTCAAACCGTGCACAAATGCACATCCGCATTTTTAAGTTTCATTTCTTACAAATTCTGTTTTTTCTTAATAACCAGGGAACAGAGCGTTTTCATGTTTGGCCTACATGACAGGCTCAGAGGGACCTATTAGAAACCATGAAAACCTGAAAAAACTGGATTCTGACAAAACCACCCCTTTAAGAGAAATTAAATCACTTTACTATTTAAATCCACTTCTAGAAATCCTAACTGTTGCTTTAAAAGTCCATGCAAAATGTTGCACATCCCTTCTCTGTTGCTTCAGCTTCTATAATGAGCAACGTCCAAAAGCAGAATTTCAAAACGTCTATGCCCTAAAATTGGCTTGATTTGAAAAAGGCTGGAGCGACCAGGAAATGGATGCAGCGTACATCTGCAGCACTGGCAGTAGAAGATTAGGTAGAGAATAGAAAAATGCTCTGAGAGAAGATCTCTTTGAGAGAATAACTCTGAGTTCTGACCTTATAAACGAAAGGAAAACAGAGTTCTGATGGTCAACCTGTTAGCTTCAGATAGATAAACCCATTGTGGCCGTATCCAGTCTACGAATCAAAGGATTCATTGGTACCAGTTCAAACGTAGATCCACTCTGGGAAAGAGAAAGCATTTGCAGCGTTTCTCACTGGCAGAGCTCCTCTTTTTAACTGGGAACAGTGGGATTTGTTTTGGGGTTTTCAGAACACCAGTCCTCCTTTGTGCATATTTAGTCTGCCTCATGTAAATTAGCATGTGTGGAAATCATCAGCAGCCCTTCTGTGTGTTAGCTTCAGTGCTTAACACATGAAATTAATCCAAGTTTTCCATCTTGACATGTGCAGGTCCAATTTATTAATGAACTGTTTAATTAAAATGGAAAAGCAACTGTAAGATCTCTACCCCCACCCCCACCATCTCCACGAGGCTTTGATTTATTCCTCACAACATATCCCATGACATAAACATACTAGCTGCATGATTATTAAAGAAAAGTGGGAGTAAAAGCAACTCACTGTTTCTATTAGTTGAATATATAAATATGAGGAAGGAAGCATGTTCTGTGAAAATTAGAACATGTGTTTAGGACCCTGTTTGATTGATGTACAAGCCCAATAATTCAAAACCATCAGTGTTTTTCAAAATTAGACACGTGATACATACTCATATGTTAATAAAGTGATCAGGAGGGCAGGCTGTGGAGCAACACTGGACACAGTTCAGCAGGTAGCAGAGAGAATATGTTGAAACCTGAACTAACGCCAACCCCCCCCCCCCCCCCCCCCCCCCCCCCCCCCAAGGTGCAGGACCTGAACTCAATCCTCCCAATGGCCAATAAACTGTTTATTAAGAAATATAAAAATCAAAACAAAATATATACACACAGAAACACACACCAACTACTCACAACATGTAGTAACTTTTAAAATTCAGGTGGAATTTATGGAAAATATGTAATGCCCATTCTACAGGGATATCATGAAAGCAGGGCCTTTAATTAGAAGCTTGCAATGATAATGTCTTTATGTCTAAAAATGTATGAAAACAAACTCTAACAACAGTAGTTATCATGTTTGGAATGTGGGGATCCTCGATTAACGGATTGAGGGAGGCGAGGAGACACAAACTGAACTCAATAATACTTTAATAAAGAAAGTAAAAGGATGACGTTGCAGGAAAAACACAAAAACTCAAAGAAACCTGGGGAACTCCAGGAGGAAAAAACATAAGAAAGCAACAGATAACCAAGAATAACAGGACATAGGGGCAGCAGGATTACAGGACTAACAGGGTGGTTCACAGGATGATTTGACAGGGACTGGACGAACTGGAGAAGGGTGATTAGTGGAATGCTGAGCAGGTGGGTTGATTGACAAGAGGAGGTCTGTAGATGAGGTTTCTATCTGCCAATAAACTAAGGGAAGAAGCAGAAGCTGTGGAGGAGTAGCTAGGGAGACACACACGCACACTCCCTATACGACGTACTCTAGACTCCTAGGTCCTGGGACCAGCACCCTAAGGGCAGAACCAGTCCCCAGACCCAGTCCCTTCTCTACCATATTTAAATCTTTCACATATGACAAGCTGCAGCTTTCACAGAAGCAAAGCCACCACACCCCATAACCCCCCCCCCCTCCCCCCCCCGCCTCTCCCCCCTGCCCACTGAGTCTCCACAGTCTGCCATGTGTCCCTTCCTGGCTAATAATTGAATACCATTAAGGTGCTGGTCCAAAACCATTTGTGACTACATGGTGCTCTGTCAAAAGCATGAACTATACTGCTGCACTTGTTTTTTTTGTTCTTTCAGGATCTTTTTTAACTGGACAGTTTATTTGCTGCATACAAGCCAAAACTTGAAAAAAACACCTACTTCCAGGATATACTTTCAGTCTCCTAGCAACCATCACTGACCACAGCTGATACGTTTGTGCCCCTTTTCTCTTCTCTGGGCTCAGATCCCACAGTTAGCACAGTTCATACCACTTTCTATGTGAAAACAGCTTGAGAATGTCTATAAAAGATCAAAATAAAACAACAACTCCAATATGTTAACCCAGACTGAAAATGCCTCAAGCAGCAAATGGATGTCATTTGATGAGACCAGTGGCAAACCGTCACTGTTAGATCAGGGCCTTCAGCAGGGATTAAAAAAAGAAAAATCTGTAATTTGATGGTGCATTCAAGTACAACACGTAAACTCAATAATCAAGACTGAAAGAAGAGGCCACTTACTCCCTGATTTTAGCAGTTCTTTGTGACATGACCAGATGACAGGGCTTTTTTCTTTACAGTTGCTTGACCTCTGTTAACCTCTCTCTATCTCTATCCATGTCTGAACAGGTTATAACTTTATTTTCTGCAGCACAAAGAGAAGCTTACCTAATATTAGGTGTGTGGTCATAATGTTATTTCTGATTTGCTCATGTTTAGAGAGTGTTTTATAGAGCAAACAGCACATAAAAGTGAGCCGTAGAGTAATGATTTGGATTGTGTCTCAGAGCTTTGTGCCAGTTCCAAACACTGACAAGAGCAAAGTGTCAATAATGCTGTGTGGCTGTGTGTAATTGTAACTTTGTGCAGTGAATCACGTCATTTGACAGGCCTCCAGACATTTTAGTGCATTGCTTCTGACAGGTGATGACTGTTGCTGCTTTGTAAAGTGGAAAGAGACCATAAAGATTTAATGCTCCACTTGCTTAGTGCCTTACCTGGGGTCAGCTGCTCCCTGTGGTATTTCCTAGGAAATCAAATACATGCTGACACACACACACACATGCACACACACACACACGCAGAGAGAGAGAGAGAGAGACTAGGAGAAGAGGTCTGAACCGCTGCACAGGGAATGTAATTTGTACTCATATTCTCTCAGAGTATGGGGCTTAGTGTTGGAAGTCTGCACACCAAACTAAGAAGTAAACATGCAGATTAATGCACGCCTCTGTCAGATGATGCTCATTTCTGAGGAAATTCAAACCCAAGCCTGGATTACATGATTTAATGAATTCTTCACACGTCTTTGTTTACTTTCTTCAAACTATTCAAATTCGAGATTTGATTTCATCTTAGACCTTAAATCTGATCTGAAGTCCTTCTGGCCAGCTGGGTGGTGGTGCACCAAGCTGCCATGGTATAGGTGTCTGGGTCCAGAATCAAACAAAGAATACATTCATTACAGGAAATAAGCACTCTAGAATTGGGTGCACATTTTAAATTATTTTTTGTGAACCTCTATGGCAAAAAAAGAGAAGAACAATTCAAAGTTTAAGCTAGCTTGTATAGTTTCTTTACCTAGCACTTAGTAGCTTGAAGACTTACCTTGTTGATTTAAATCAGCTTTTTTGAACGGGTTGTGTGTTCCCACTGATCGACAGCATCAGTGGAGAGCAAGATGCTGATGTAAGGAAAGCAAAATAGAGTCAGAAAATTTGAAAAACCTTTCCTTGGAGGGTCAAAAAGTTCTGATTTGTACATGTTAAAACACTTCATATTGTCTTAAAAAATAAACACACCATTAAGTGACAGAAATTAGAAGATTCTTTTTCTTTATTCTGCTCCTTTTTGTTCAAATATGATTTTTTTTTTGTTATGTATATTTTATTGTTTATTTTTTATTGTTTTGCTTGTTCTATTTTGAATGAAATAAACTTTTGAAAAAAACAAAAAGGTGTTTAGCAGGGCCGGCCCTGAGCTGAATGGTGCCCTAGGCGAAAAATGATTTTGGCGCCCCCTACTGCCCAGAAAAGAAACAACGTAACTTTTGCTAATTCTAAGTAGTAAGCAATGTACTAAAGTTGGATAAACTTGAACTGATGACATTCATTCATATAATAAGTAGGGGCACAACAGCATGATAGCCCTTTAGACTTAGCTAACTTGCTAAATGATGGTCCAGGAAAAATGTTCACAATTTCATGTATATTAATTAAATACTTCTACTTTGGGCCCGTTTTTCCTCCTCTTCCTTTCTTCGTTTCCTGAAGGCTGCCCCAGGGGGCTTGCTTTGCCAGCGACTTTTAACAAGGTGCTATCACTGACAACGTCGCAGACTCATCATGCGTTATCTACAGTGTTGGGCAAGTTACTTCAAAACTGTAATGCATTATTTATTACTGGTTACTGTCATTTTTAAGTAATCCCTTACATTACAATATTACTGTTTTTAAATGTAAGGCATTACACTACTTTTGCATTACTTTTAGTTACTCTCACCAAAATAACTGTAAATATGGATTTGACCATAAAGGTAGCTCATTCTACATCCAGTGGAAGGTGATGTGATGGATACATGGAGATATACAACTATCTGGATATGCATTTATCTATCTATCCATCCATCATTTATCATCCATCTATCCATCCATCATTTATTATCCATCCATCCATCTATCATCCATATCTCTCCATATATCCCTACCTATCCATATATTATTCCATCATATCTATATACAGTATATTTAAATCTATAAACATATCTCTCTGCACGAGCTCCTTATTCATTAGTTTGACTGACTCCTACCTCCACCTGTGTGCTTCTGCTCCACCTGTCTGCTCCTCCCTCCTGCAGCAGAGGCTGCGTTTTCTCTGCTCAGTGGGCGAGAGAGTGAACTCTCCAACTTCTGACGTGAATAACAGAGTGACTCTTTATCATGAAACTACTTCTCCGTTCGCTCCCTTCAGTTTACGGAGCGCTGCATGCGCTCATATGTCTTAACGCGCCTTGGATACCGTGAGCGCGCACGACTCGGGCCGCGTTTTCCCTCTGGACCGAGTTCTGAACCGAACCACGCACGAGTTTCGGACCGGACAGAACCGGACTTGTTTCACTGGCTGCAGATTAACTCCTCTCTGCTCTGTCTGACCACATTTTTCGCTGAGTGACGTTTCTCCTCTGAAGAACCCACCGCCTCAATCCGGGTTAAACGTGCACTGTAACACGCACTGACGTTAAAATATTACAGCTTTTTGTCTGTAATGCCTTACATTACTGTGTTACTGAAAACAGCAATGCATTACAGTAATTAATAACCTTTGGAAGTCGTTACTCCCAACACTGATTATCAATAAACAACCGGACGGAGGGATGCGCGCAGCGCGCCTCTCCCCCACCTTACTGATCACAGCGGCAGCAGCAGGTAGCCGTGAGGCGCCACGTTGACTGTTCATGCAGCAAAAGTTGTGCTTTTTTATTTATTTATTTAGTTTATGTATTTATTTATTTATTACTTACTTTGCTCTTTACATGAGATGAATGGTGTGTCCAGCAGTTTGTCAAAATAAATTTAAAAAAAAATGTAAAGGGACAATTTGGCGCCCCCTCCAGCAGAGGGCGCCCTAGGCAGTTGCCTAATCAGCCTATGCCTAGAACCGGCCCTGGTGTTTAGTCAGTGTCACTTGTGCATTAACAATGCATTCTCCAACTTAGCTGAGATGCTAGCTTTCAGTAGGGTTGTTTGACATTAAAGAGATGTGTCACAATATGTTTCCCATTTCCCAAATTACCATAATTTAATTAATCTATAATATTAAGGATCATTAGGACATTTTTGAACCAGTTCTATCCTGTCAATAACATATTTACTGTTGCTTACTAGTAAAATGTATAATATTATACAAAAGTGCATCAACACTGCTTGAAGAACAACAGGTTATAGGGAAATTACCTGAATAAATTTTGTCTTGAATATTTTTGTTTTGAGTTATGGTACTTTTTGGCCAGATGAGTCCACTGCAGAGCCTTTCAAAATAAAGATAACATGGTGCTTTACAATTATAAACAGTGAGATAAATGGAAACAGAGAGTTGAAAACATAATTATAAGGATAAAAGGAGATGACAGTAACTAATCAACTGGAGTTCATGTAAAACCTTCTGTAACCCTTTACAAGGCAAGTGACTATGTTTAAAGAATAAAAAGTACAAGTGTTTAATATAAATAAAGCTAATTTAAATGGATACTCCACCAAAAAGTCTTTTTTGTGTGTCTATTGTCATATTCCTCATAGTTAGATAAGTGGGCAAAAAATAATTTGTAACCAGCCCAGCCGTTATCCTGATTCAGCAGTACTCCTGTAGCTTTAGCTTAGCAGAAAACAATGAAAGTGAATGGTAACAACTAGCATTGTGACAAAAAAGGACTTTAAAACTCACTCAGTAGTGATACCTCAATAAAGATATCGACTGCAAGTTAAAATATAAAGTAACACGAAGGAATTATAGGTACTATTTTAGACTGGGGACTACTACAGTATGTCCTTTCATCAAACAAAGGTAGTTTGTTTCTTTCTCTCATTCTCTTTAAGGATTACCATCTGTTACAAATTAATAAAACTAAACCCAGCGTTTGGTATTAATTATTTCTGTCAGTTGTAATGAACCATAAAGTCTAAACCAAAATACACAACAAACTATGATTCATCTACATTACAATCTTGGTGTCTTTACATTGTCAGTAAGCTGCTGTAGTACTAAAGAGTGATAGTTTCCTCTTGATGTTAAAGTGCACCATTTTACTACAAGTCTCTTCCTCCTGAAAAAAAAACTGAGGATGATCTCTGTGTTAATAATTTAAAGCCCTGAAGGACGTGGAAGCTGTGCGGTAGATGTGTTTCCAGCCTTTAGCCCCAATCTACTCCTTTCTCTCCCATACAATAGGTATTCACTATGAATTATTAAAGCACTCTGAAATCAGCTACACTTTCAATATTACGTTGCTTAAAGGTTATACATAATAGATCGAGCTACTGAAATGAATAATTTTAACATTCATATAGAACAAGTTTTAGAAATCTTAGAGGAAATCCTTAAAATAATTGTATTAATTTGTTTAAATGTACTCATGATAGAGTATTTAGTTTTAACAATAAATCATAATAAGTAACCATCATCATTCATTGATATCTTAATGTGCTGTTTTGGTTTGACAAAGCCATTGCTTTCCTACTTTGTTTGTTACAAGTTGATTTGCATCCCTGGGTGGACTCAAACCTCCATCCTTTTGGTTAACAGCCAAATGCATTGACAAGTTGCACCACAGAGACTAGCGATTGAATTGTATGACTGTGTCCTCAATGTCCAGCTTATACAGTATAGCCAAAGTTGCAGTATGGCTTCTTCCATAAAAGTGCTTGCGAGCTAACTTGAAACATCAGACAGCGGATGTGCAAAAAGGCAAGGTTTGCACTGCAGATGTAAAAAAAAAACGAGAACAAAACATTGCTGTTGATCTAGTAAAACATTTGATGTTATTGTTTGGTCAAACAAGCTTCATAAAATCCTAGAACCTTTTTCAGACATGTAGCTAGCTAAAAAACAAATGTAAAAGGAATCTTTGAATTACATGTTAAATTGTACTGGTTTTGGATTTCCGTTGGTAGCTTATTTGATAACTTGTGTTTTGCATCCCTGGGTGGTCTCGAATTACAATCCTTTCGGTTAACAGCTGAACGCACTAACCAATTGCGCCACAGACACTTGCAATCCAGTAGCTTGAATGTGTCCATTATGTCTATCTTACCAAAGTCCCACTCCAATTTCTTCCATAAAAGTGCTTGCAAGCTAACTTGAAACCTCATCAGACAGGAGCTGTGCAAAAATGCAAGGTTTGCACTGCGGATGTAAAAATATTAAGAACTAAAACATTGATGTTAATCTAGTAAAGAATACGATGTAATTGCTTGGTCAACCATGCAGCTTACAAGCCAAGAACTTTGTCCAGAAGTGTACCAAGAAACCCAAATAGCACCATGTGTGGCAATCTCAGTTAAATCCTGTTTGCACTTTAATCATTATTTTAAATTTTGCGTCCCTGGGTGGTGTAGCGCTGGCAAAGCGTTACTATCTCTGATTTCTGACATCTGGTCCATCACAACAATAACTCATCTTTTGCCCAATAACTTGGATTAAAATGACTCTTTTATTATGTTGTAACCTGAATCAACATTCCTTCCAGGACCCGGTCGTGTCGGAAGACTAAGAAGATTTCCTTTAATTAATAATTAAACTTAAGAACTCTTTGATGTCTCATTCTAAAAGACACCACCTTTAATCCACTGTCCAGAAATGTCTTAATATGATTAATTCATTTTCTTCCAGTATTCATGAATGTTGATGTTGCATCAGTATTATTTTATGGTTTCTACTTTTGCTAAAAGGTTAAAACATATTAATAATCTATCTAACTTCCTGGGTTCCTTAATGACGAGAACCACGTGACTTGGTAACTACTTCCCATTGGGCCACGCGTCCAAAGTTCCCTCTGTCCGACTTCCTGTCTGGAAGCTAAACTGTTCTCGTTTGACCCTACACGAGAGAACACAGCCTCCGTCTTCTCCGTTACACGGAAGGCTTTGATGCCGACCGAGCTCGTGGGTAAAACCAGCCCCACCGGTCGAGGACATTGCTCCGGCTAAGAAGCCAGACACCATCTGTCTGCTTCTTTTCACCTGCCATGGGAAAGCCGGTTAGCCTCTGCGCCAGCCGACCATGGACCAGCTAGACCGACTCATCAGACTCCTCCGTGCCTGCGGTAACGTTACGTTCACCGGGGATAACTCTGAGGTTCGTCAGACCAACGATCACACCGACGAACCTCCACCTCCCACGTCGAGGCGATCTGGAGCGGTTCAGCAGGTACCAACCCGACCTGGTAAAACCGAGGCTATTGATAAATGACACTCCATCAAGTTAGCTCAGTTTCCCCTCCTAACTAGCTCCGACTCCCTAGAGATATAAATATCTCACGGGCTCTCGTCATTAACTCTCAGCTTATTAACATCAGAAGAATCTCTTAAGATGCACCATCTACCTCATATCTGTCTGTTCGTTCAATCTGTTTTCTTAATAAAATGACTGTAGTCTAAGTCTGCTTCTGGGTTATAACTTCCAAATATAACGTACATAGGTCTTCCCTTTGAATCAGAAAGAACCTGAAGTCCTGCATAACCATTAATTTAGTGAAGGTAGCTAGCATCGCTTAGCATAAAACCGACAAAACTAAGCTAATAACTTTGCAGAAGTGTGTTCGTATTATAACAATAAAATCAGGTTATATTACGCTACAGTGGTCTCGAACCACTATCCTTTCGGTTAACAGCCGAACGCGCTAACCAATTGCGCCACAGAGACTTGCGACATACCCACTTGAATGTGTCGATTATGTCTATCTTACCAAAGTTCCACTCCAATTTCTTCCATAAAAGTGCTCTCAAGCTAATTTGAAACCTCATCAGACAGGGGCTGTGCAAAAATGCAAGGTTTGCACTGCGGATGTAAAAATATTCAGAACTAAAACATTGATCTAGTAAAGAATAGGATGTAATTGCTTGGTCAAACATGCAGTGTAAAAAGGTAGAACTTCCTCCAGAAATGTACCAACAAACCCAAATAGCACCATGTGTGGCAATCTCAGTTAAATGCTGTTTGCACTTTAATCATTATTTTATATTTTGCGTCCCTGGGTGGTCTCGAACCACCATCCTTTCGGTTAACAGCCGAACGCGCTAACCAATTGCGCCACAGAGACTTGCAACAGATCCACATGAATGTATCCATTATGTCTATCTTACCAAAGTTCCACTCCAATTTCTCCCATAAAAGTGCTCGCAAGCTAATGTGAAACCTCATCAGATAGGGGCTGTGCAAAAATGCAAGGTTTGCACTGCGGATGTAAAAATATTCAGAACTAAAACATTGATGTTAGTCTAGTAAAGAATAGGATGTAATTGCTTGGTCAAACATGCAGCGTAAAAAGCTAGAACTTCCTCCAGAAGTGTACCAACAAACCCAAATTGCACCATGTGTGGCAAACTCAGTTAAATCCAGTTTGTACTTTTATCATTATTTTATATTTTGCATCCTTGGGTGGTCTCGATCCACCATCCTTCTGGTTAACAGCCGAACGCACGAATCAATTGAGCCACAGAGACTTGCGACTTACCCACTTGAATGTGTCCATTATGTCTATCTTACCAAAGTTGCACTCCAATTTCTTCCATAAAAGTGCTCGCAAGCTAATTTGAAACCTCATCAGACAGGGGCTGTGCAAAAATGCAAGGTTTGCACTGCGGATGTAAAAATATTCTGAACTAAAACATTGATGTTAATCTAGTAAAGAATAGGATGTAATTGCTTGGTCAACTGTGCAGTGTAAAAGGCTAGAACTTTGTCCAGAAATATACCAACAAACCTAAATAGGCTCATATGTGGCAATCTTATTAGAATGCTGTTTGTACTTTATTGGTTATTTTATGTTTTGCGTCCCTGGGTGGTATCGAACCAACATACTTTTGGTTAACAGCCGAACGCCCTAACCTATTGCGCCACAGAGACTTCCGACAAATCCACTTGAATGTGTCCATTATGTCTATCTTAACAAAGTTTGACTCCAATTTCTTCCATTTAAGTTCTTGCAAGCTAATTTGAAACCTCATCAGATAGGGGCTGTGCAAAAAAGCAAGGTTGGAGCTGTTCAAAAATGCTATGTTTGCACTGTGGATGTAAAAATATTCTGAACTAAAACATTGATGTTAATCTAGTAAAGAATATTATGTAATTACTTGGTCAACCATGCAGCTTAAAAGCCTAGAACTTTGTCCAGAAGTATAACAACAAAACTAAATAGGATCATATGTGGCAATCTTATTAGAATGCTGTTTGTACTTTATTGGTTAATTTATGTTTTGCGTCCCTGGGTGGTATCGAACCAACATCCTTTCGGTTAACAGCTGAACGCTCTAACCTATTGCGCCAAAGAGACTTGCGACAAATCCACTGGAATGTGTCCATTATGTCTATCTTACCAAAGTTCCACTCCAAATTCTTCCATAAAAGTTCTTGCAAGCTAAATTGAAACCTCATCAGACAGGGGCTGTGCAAAAATGCAATGTTGGGGCTGTGCAAAAATGCTATGTTTGCACTGCGGATGTAAAAATATTCAGAACTAAAACATTGATGTTAATCTAGTAAAGAATAGGATGTAATTGTTTGGTCAACAATGCAGCTTACAAGCCAAGAACTTCCTCTAGAAGTGTACCAACAAACCTAAATAGGATCATATGTGGCAATCTCATTAGAATGCTGTTTGTACTTTATTAGTTATTTTATGTTTTGCGTCCCTGGGTGGTCTTGAACCACCATCCTTTCGGTTAACAGACGAACGCGCTAACCAATTGCGCCACAGAGACTTGCAGCAGATCCACTTGAATGTGTCCATTATGTCTATCTTACCAAAGTTCCACTCCAATTTCTTCCATAAAAGTGCTCGCAAGCTAATTTGAAACCTCATCAGACAGGGGCTGTGCAAAAATGCTATGTTTGCACTGCGGATGTAAAAATATTCAGAATTAAAACATTTATGTTAATCTAGTAAAGAACACGATGTAATTGCTTGGTCAACCATGCAGCTTACAAGCCTTGAACTTTGTCCAGAAGTGTACCAAGAAACCCAAATAGCACCATGTGTGGCAATCTCAGTTAAATGCTGTTTGCACTTCAATCATTATTTTATGTTTTGCGTCCCTGGGTGGTCTCGAACCACCATCCTTTCGGTTAACAGCCGAACGCGGTAACCAATTGCGCCACAGAGACTTGCAACAGATCCACATGAATGTGTCCATTATGTCTATCTTACCAAAGTTCCACTCCAATTTTATTCCATAAAAGAGCTTGCAAACTAATTTGAAACCTCATCAGACAGGGGCTGTGCAAAAATGCAAGGTTTGCACTGCGGATGTAAAAATATTCAGAACTAAAACATTGATGTTAGTCTAGTAAAGAATAGGATGTAATTGATTGGTCAACCATGCAGCTTACAAGCCTAGAACTTTGTCCAGAAGTGTACCAACAAAAGCAAATAGCACCATGTGTGGCAATCTCAGTTAAATGCTGTTTGCACTTTAATCATTATTTTAAAATTTGCGTCCCTGGGTGGTCTCGAACCACCATCCTTTCGGTTAACAGCCGAACGCGCTAACCAATTGCGCCACAGAGACTTGCAACAGATCCACATGAATGTGTCCATTATGTCTATCTTACCAAAGTTCCACTCCAATTTCTCCCATAAAAGTGCTCGCAAGCTAATTTGAAACCTCATCAGATAAGGGGCTGTGCAAAAATGCAAGGTTTGCACTGCGGATGTAAAAATATTCAGAACTAAAACATTGATGTTAATCTAGTAAAGAATAGGATGTAATTGCCTGGTCAAACATGCAGTGTAAAAAGGTAGAACTTCCTCCAGAAATGTACCAACAAACCCAAATAGCACCATGTGTGGCAATCTCAGTTAAATCCTGTTTGCACTTTAATCATTATTTTAAATTTTGCATCCCTGGGTGGTCTCGAACCACCATCCTTTCAGTTAACAGCCGAACGCGCTAACCAATTGCGCCACAGAGACTTGCAACAGATCCACATGAATGTATCCATTATGTCTATCTTACCAAAGTTCCACTCCAATTTCTTCCATAAAAGTGATTGCAAGCTAATTTGAAACCTCATCAGACAGGGGCTGTGCAAAAATGCAATGTTGGGGCTGTGCAAAAAAACAATGTTTGCACTGCGGATGTAAAAATATTCAGAACTAAAACATTGATGTTAATCTAGTAAAGAATAGGATGTAATTGCTTGGTCAACCATGCAGCGTAAAAGGCTAGAAGTTCCTCCAGAAGTGTACCAACTAACCTAAATAACATCATGTGTGGCAATCTCATTGAAATGATCTTTGTACTTTATTGGGTTTTTTTATGTTTTAAACATAGGGTCTCGAACCCAGTGGTTCGAGACCCTGGGTGGTTTTGAACCACCATCAGCCGAACGCTGTTAACAGGTTAACAGCTGAACGCAAGGGCGTAAATTTAGCATGGACGCAGGGGACGTGTCCCCACCAATATTTAGAAATCACTGAAATGTCCCCACCAATACTTTGATCCAAGGATGCAGACATGACGCTGCGTCCCCACCATACGTGCAGCCCAGCGGAGTGAGGCGTTGTGTCAGCCATGCTCCTCTGCCTCCGCGGGCTTGGAGGTGTCTCTGATCGACCGACGTGAGCCCCTCGCGGCCCGCGCCGAGCCGCTGTTGCTGACAGGACCTGCTGTGGAGCGGACTGGACTGGCCATCGGGCATTTTACCAGTCGTGATGTTAACTTTGGACCGGACCAGCGCTACGGGACGGCACGGTTTAATCTGCACTTCCTGTTTCAGCGCTCAGAGCTAAGGAGGAAGCAGAAACTCTCTTTTCTGTCTCGCGCTTTGCCAGACTCACAGCTCGTGCCGTTGTCATAAAAACCAGCTTACAGACAGCTGTAGAGGTTGTATTTATACACATCAGGTCAAAAGCATCAGAGAACATCTCGATTATGACCTTAAAACAAAATAACAGAACATTAACTGGATATTCAGTCCAGTCTAATCTAGTTCTAGACCTGTTAGCAGGTCCAGGTCTTAGTCAGGTCCAGGTCTCAGTCAGGTCCAGGTCTCTGTTCAGCTTTTAATGATCGTTTTGTCACTCAGTATCATTAAGATGCAGAAACAAAGAAGGCAGAAATCCTTTATGTGAAATTACTAAAGGCAAAAGACATTTTAATGAGAAAATATAGAGTTTTTGGATTTAACCATAAATCATGTAATCATCATGTAATTGTCACACAGTGAGAATTTGATTGTTGTTTTTAAAGCTTTTATATGCATGATTTTTCCTGTTTTTATGTTTTATTTTGGCATGTTTTTATAGTTTTAATGTTTTTAGTTGTGGATCACTGTGGACATTATTTTAACATGATTGAAATCACCTGTTTGAGTGGGCGTGTCCGAGGTCACCTATTTAGGTGACACTCAGGTTGGAGAAAGGGAAGGAGAGGCACAGAAAGGAGAAAGGATGTGAGGAGAAAGCGGGGAGATGGAAGGTGTGCTGGAGGAGCCAGGAGGAACAGCGGCTGATGTGGGGAGCTGGTGAGGAGGAGGCCGATCGGTGGTCCGGAGGAGCGGCGAGGAGCTGAGCGTCCTGTCCCCGCAGCTGGAGCGGGGACTGGAGTGACGTGCTGTGGGTGAGTGACGGCGTGGGATGGAGTGGACCGCACCCTTCGGATCAGGGCCCTTGCGTTGCGGGGTGAGGAGGTGCGGGAGGCCGCCGCCGTCGCTGGACTGCCGCGGGACCATCTGAGGGAGACGGCCGAGAGTGCAGGTCGGGAACCCCCCCCTGCACTTCCCTCCTCCATGAGACTGATATACTGCAGAGGTCAGCCTGGAAATCCTGGGTCCAGCCCACCTGGACTTTTAAGTGGGTTTTATAAAAGATTGTTTTTATGGCCATTTTTATATGGATTTTAGTTGTTTTTAGTTTTTTTTTTATCATCTCTCGAGCTTATATAAAGACACTTGTTTAATCTAGTCCGTTGTCTCCTGAGTCTCTGTCCTTTTTGGGGTCTGCACCTGCTTCTCCACCTGTACCGGACGGCGGAGGGGCGGCGCTTGGGCTGTATAACCTTTAGCGTTGCCGCCGGTGTTACATAATCATGTAACTGTTTATTAGTTAAAGTTTGGAGAATAAATCAACTAAAGCAGGTGGTGTGTTTGAGGGCATGTAAATATGAACCAAAATCATCAAGATGCAATAAAAGACTATTAAAAGAAATGAAATGATAAAGGACAGATGAAGATTTCTTAGACAAAATAAAAGACTATAAAACATAAAATTAATAAAACAAATAAAAAATATCATTAAAAATCGACATGTTTAAACACCAATAAGAGAACATAAAGGATTTAGTTAAAAGCAGTTTTAAATAATTGGGTCTTCAGCTGCTTTTTAAAGGAGTCCAGACTGTCAGCATAACATCACATGACATGACAGCATAAAACTAAAGGAAGTTCATTCCAAAATCCTGGTGCATGATGATCAGTAGAAAGTCCTCCTGTTGCAGGACTAGACCTGTCCTGTTTGTAGTGGATGGAGGTCATCAGCTGCTAGCCGGGTTGTGGGTCTGTAGTTCTGTTCACTGTTTTAGGGAACAGACTTTGTTTTAAAGTCAGTTACAGGGTTGTCCTGTGTCGATTTTATTAAACTAAAAACGACCCAATATGGATATTGACATCTTTGTGGATAATTATAAATATTACATTAAAACACTGTATTTAAAGGGAAATACAAGAACCAGATTAGATTTGTTTTAAATAAGACTTAATACTGCTCTCATAGCTGTAAAAAGCTAAAGGAAATTTTAATGTAAAAATATACAGGTTTTTACATTTACTGATAAATCCTCAACCCCCAAGCAAACTTGAAACCTCATCAGACAAGGGCTTTTCAAAAATGCAAGGTTTGCACTGTGGATTTATTAAAAGAATTGAGAATAAAAAACATGGCAGTTGATCTAGAAAAAATATTAAATTTTATTGTTTGGTCAAACATGCTTCGTAATACCCTAGCACTTTTTTCAGGAGCGCGCGCCGTGTTTCCCAGCTGACTGACAGCTTAAAGTTCAACAGATCATCAACACTAAAACACATTTATCTGTCAGTGACTTTATCAGATTCGTCATTACAGATGTTTTCAGAGGCTCACATTAATTCTAATGTTTAAAAACCACAAGTAGTTTAACTAAAACATGATGACAGAGTCCTGCTGTCCCTCGCCTCGCCTTCTTCCGCTTACCCGTGTCGCGGGGGCAGCATTCCAAGTCGGGCAGCCCAGGCCACCTTCTCCCCGGCCAAGTCCACCAGCTCCTCAGCTGGGACGCCCGGGCGTTCCCAGGCCAAACTGAAGATGTATTTCCTCCAGCTTGTCCTGGGTCGACCTGGGGGCCTCCTGCCGGCAGGACATGCCCAGAACACCTCCCGAGGGAGGCGTCCAGGAGGCATCCTTACCAGATGCCCAAACCACCTCAACTGGCTCCTTTCGATATGGAGGAGCAGAGGCTCTACTCTGAGTCTCTCCCAGATGTCTGAGCATCTTACCCTTACCATCTTACCTGCAGTCCTGACAGATCAATATGTTTTAGTGTTAAAAATGTTTGATTGGAACAAATTCAACCTGCTACCTTTATCAGACATCAATGAGCTCAGATTTAATCTGGTCAGGTGAATGTTGGGGGGTTTGTGACTTTGGTCCGCAGGTTCTGACAGGTGTTAGGATTTTATGTTCGGCTGATAACTACCCCCCCCCCCCCATGGTATGTCTTGTGATTATTTTCAATAACAAAGTGTACCTTGGCTCAAAAAGAATGAAAAACCCAGCCTTTAATATTGTGATAAAAAAAATTGAATCTTAATTCTGAGGCTGCTCTGTAAATAGTTTTCCAAAAAAATACAAATAGCTAATTCTGATCAATCATATCAATTTCAGACTTAAAATAATGTACAGATTTAAGCCACACCCACTTCATGGTAAATCACGTCACTTCCTGTTCACAGCTGCCCACTTCCTGTTTAGGCCCCGCCCACTCCGAGTACAGATACGGATACAGATAATATAGGTAATTGAACAGATACAGATAATGCAGTACTTGCTCATCCCTAGTAAATGGCTTGTATTTATAGAGCACTTTCTAGAGTGTTGAACACTCCCCAAAGTGCTGTACAACATGTTCATTGTCATGATGTCATTCATACTGGTGGTGATAAACTACGTTGTAGTCAGAGGTGCTCTAGGGCACACTGACAGAGGCGGGGATGCCATGCACTGGTGCCCTCCAAGTCCCCCTGACCACCACCAGCAGGCAAGGTGAAGAGGATTATCCACCCTCTGATGAAGATGTTCAGTCATTCACTTAGAGTGCAGCTGTGTCTGTATTTATGTAAAATTGTATTTAAAAAAAGATCAATACGTGTAAAAGTAGAGATGTTCCAATCACGTTTTTTACTGCCAATCATCGATACCAATCACTGACACCGATCACATGGTTTGACTGTAAATTTGAATGTAAAATGTAGTAATGATGAGGGCTAATGGCTATTTGACATGTAGAAAATGAACCATAAATCACCTTCATTTGGACAAAAACACGTTTTTACTGACTTTTTCCAAGATAAACAAAAACTTGAAGGTACAATGTAGACATCCAAACATCCATATAAAAATATATTATAAATATACATTTCCAATCATTATATAAATCTATTAATTTAATCCATATATAATCTAATATTTATATATAGATCTAAGTACTTAACATATGTTCTTATTGCACAAGATCCCCATTAATTAGTTTGTGGTTGAAACATTTTTTTTTCTTCTACCGCTACTCAGACACAGGAAAGTCAGTATTGTTTTGATCTGGTCCATTTTTTGCTAAAGAGTCTACCTGCGCTGCTTTCTCATCTCCTCCTTCTCTCCACCTGTTTGATCCTCTCCACCTGTGTGGAGCACGGCTTTATCTTCTCCTCCTGACATATGAGTGAGTGAGCTCCTTCCAACTCTGTCATTGATATTTAAATTATTGTCTTTTAATTCCAATTTGAAGAATCATCTCAGCTTCCCGACGGTGGGTATTGCGTAACGTGCCTGCAGCAGCAGCAGACTCTCTGGAGCTGCAGGACGCAGCGTTGCAGTCAGCAGGACTACCTCGCCGCCCCACCCTGCCACCAGGACCGAGCTCCAAACCAACCATAAATGGTGCTGTCTATTCAGGAGACGGCGAGTCCTGGGAGCGCAATGAACTCGCGGGAGTGCCGTGTATTTGCTGTGCGCCTTGTGACCTCTGGTTTAGGAACTATTGATTAGCTGGTATTGGTACTGAAAGGCCAATATTGATATTGCCGATCACGTTTTTTTTTCCAGCCGATTTTGATCAGTGGCTGATCGATCGGAACATCCCTATGTAAAAGTTACACACCCAATGTGTCATGTCTCTGTGCTGGTTCGTCTCACTCGTTTGTCTCCTTGTAGTCATAGTCCAGTTAGTTTTTCCCAGTTTAGTTTACTAGTTCAGTCTCTATCTCAGTTCCTCCGTTTGTACCCTTTTATCCCATGTTTGTAATAAAATCCCCTTTTGAGTTTACCTTCGCCTCCTCAGTTTGTCACTTTGCATTTGGGTTCACCTGCACTCCCAACCGTTACAGTAGGTAGATTTTTCATCTTGCAACTGGAGGGTTGCAGGTTCAAATGCAGCTGTGGTGATTGCTTCTATGGCTACAACGTAGCTCACCGTAATACGTGTGTAAATGACTGACTGATGTCAAGCGCTTTGGATTCCATGACTTTAAAATGCGCTAATCAAATGTGGGAAATTTACATTTTATATGTACTGAATTTATTAATGTCTGATAAGGAAACTTGTCTCTCTGAACCATTTGCGACAAATAAGCCAAAAATTAAGACTTTTTTTTTTTTTTTTGAATTTCAAAGCTCTGTTTGTGTTTTTGTACTGTGCGGGTCACCTGTAATCTTACTGTATCATGACAGTAAAGTATAACTTATCCTATTTTTTTTCTTACAAACTCAAGTTGTATACAGTGGCCATCCATGATTTCTTTCCTTTCTGTAGAAAAATAAACCCAAAAAGTGTTTTTGTAGGAATTTACATGCAAAATGCAAAAAAAAAAAAAGGAACCTTTTTTTTAAAAAAACATGTTAGGACAAGTACTGCAGTGAAGTCGGTTTGGATGTCTTTGGAAGTTACCAAATATGATCACTTACCCTGTAAAGAGGTTTAAAAGTGGGCTTTTACTCAGCATGCTTTCAGAATGCTCATAATAGTTAGTGGCCATGTGTTGTTAAAGGCCCATTGAATATTATTTTAAATGCTACCCTGACACCACAGGTGGGTTTAAAGTGCAACCATTCTTTCTCCTGACTTAGTAAGTTTGTCCACCTGATGAACGAGGGATTTAAGTGATGAGAAGGCAAGTACACAATAAAGAGGGTAGAGTTAATGATGATGGCTTCCATTTTTCCTCAGTCCTCCCAGTTGTGTGTTGCTCCTGTTGTGACCCAAAATATCAGTTTGAGTTTGAGAATGCATTTAGAATAATAGAGCTCTACAAGAGGAGCACACAGACCTGTACAGGATAAACAATGGAACCCTGACTGTCATTAGGTATCAGGAGGAAATCATTAGACCTATTGTTAGACTGTTCATTGGTGCAGTGGGTCCTGGGTTCCTCTTGGTCCATGATAATATCAGGCCTCATTTAGCAAGAGTCTGCAGGCAGTTCCTGCAGGATGAAGGAATGGATATCATTGACTGGTCTCCGTGATAGCCCAACCTAAATCAAGTAGAACGTCTCATCATCATGTTTAGGTCTATTTGATGACTCCAGGTTACGTCTCACACCGTAAAGGAGCTTAGTGATGCTTTGGTCTGGGAGGAGATACCCCAGGATGCCTTCCATCATTTCATAAGGAGTCCCAATGTTGTCAGGCATGTTTAGAAGCAGCGGGGACCATTAAAACATCCAAGAATCGTTTAGAATTGCTCCAATGTCAGTTCAGCTAACTAAACTAACCTGCTGCATCAGATTTTTGGTCTAAATTTATTGGTGACATCAAATTAAGCCTCTGTAGGTTGATCATTTTCATTAAACGATGTGACATCCTTTAGTTCCTGACTTATTACCTATTCCATATCAGTATAATTGACATCTGATGTGTTTTCAGTGTTCCTTTAGTTTTATAGCACTATACTTGATACATACTCCTCATGATTTCCTTCACACTCAAACAACTCTTCAGAATTTGCCACCATCCAGCCATGTTCTAATAACTTGTGCATGTTGTGGAAAGTGTGTGAAGAGGGTGTTACAAAATAAAGACACTATGTAACAGGGCCACTCCTCTTCAGAACATATTAATAATCAGGAGATAAGTATTGTTGCATCTAGTTGCTGTCTTCATCACCCAGTATGGTTTCTGTGAAGCCAGCAGTGGTTTGAAGAACACAACAGTAATGGTCTCAGATCTGAGAGCAGCATCATAAACTGAGGAAGAAGAGCGAGTGAAGGCAGCTGCAGCTGGCTAATGAAGGGCTGCATGTGGAGAAGGAGAGAAAGAAAGAGGTGAACAATAAACAGAACGCAGAGAGGAACTGGGTTAGGCCTGATAAGACATGTTTCCTCCTAATGACAGAATTATGACTCGGCTCCATCTGCCACTCAATCATAACCGGCCAATCACAGGCGCTCTCATAATGAATCGATTCAGTTTGTCACTCCCATCTGTGCTCACCACACAATTAAAAATGTAATCAATGCTCAGATGTCAAGGAGGTGGGGAAGCAGTGGCTTGGATTTCATCATGTTCCCAGGATGTGGTGGGCAGTACTGCTTGTAGCAGTGTTTATTTGAATTATGCAACATTATTGACAATGGCTGGAAGTCACAGGAGACAGAGCCTGTCCTTATAGACACTGTATTTGATTGTGTTAGAGCAGTAACTAATGCAACAGTTGAGTCATAATGTTTTCACTCAGATCACTTGTTCAAACAGTGTGTGTGTGTGTGTGTGTGTGTGTGTGTGTGTGTGTAACCAAGTGAATCGTGTGTTGATGTCTATCTTTGTCTGCTTTGGAGAAAAGGGTAAATATGGACCTTTATTTCCTCCAGTACTGTATCTATTAGACGTTTTTGTTGGAATTAAAGATCCATTTAAACAGTCTTCATGTTTTCCTCATCACTTTTAGAAATGTTGACTTTGGAACTCTAAACAGGTTAAAATGATGCTACTACCTGCTGTCTTTTTATTACTCACAATCTTACTTACTGTGTATTTGCATTTTCACAACACTATATCAGCACATCCAGTTCTGAGACTATGGTTCTTGACGGGTAGAGGGTGAACTGCTAACTTCAGGTCAAGGAGAGGTCCTAACTCAAGTGAAGGAGTTTAGGTTTCTCAAGGTCTTGTTTATGACACGTTTATGATTGACAAGTGAACTGAGGGAGCATCTACAGTGATGCAGACAATGAACTGGTCCATTGTGAAGAGAGAGCTGAGCCAGGAAGTAAAGCACTCAATTTACCAGTTGATCCAAGTTCCAATCCTCACTTATGGTCATGACCTTAAGTTTGACATTGCAAATACAAAAGTTTGAAAAGTTTCCTCCATGGGGTGGCTGGGCTCAGACTTGGAGATAGGGTGAGGAGCTCAGACACCAACGAGGGACTCAGAGTAGAACCTCTGCTCCTTCTTTGTGAGAGTAGAAAGTTGAGGTGGTTAAGGCATCTCGTCAAGATGCCACCAGGACCCTGGTTCAGGCCTGTTTTGTTGGTAGGAGGCCCCTGAACCAACCCAGGACACCCTGGAGGGATTATAAACAATGGGCTGCATAGTGTTGCAGTTGTTAGCACAGTTGCAAGTTCAAATTGTGGCTGTGGCCTTTCTGCATGGAGTTAGCATGTTCTGCATGCATGGGTTTCCTCTGGGTGCTCCCATTTCCCCCACAGATCACAACATGCCCTATAGTTGGTAATCCAGGACTCCCTTGAAAAAGAGTTTCTGAAACTCAATGGAACATTTCCTGGTTAAATAAAGGTTATTAATAATTGGGACCCCAATGGTTGAGGTTGCTGGGAGAGGACAGCCTTGGCTGTCCTGCTGGGGATGCTGCCCCATGACCTGGACTAAGATAAGTGGAAGGCAGCAAGGCAAGAACCAAAATTCAGTAATTACATAAATAAAAATAAATGTAATTAAAAAACGCCAAATTAATGAGACCCTTAATATGAAACCTTTTCTTTTAAATAAATAAGTCTTCAGTGTGTTCCATCTTTTAACTGTTGCCTATCCCGGAGGGACTTATGCTGGGTTTCTCCATCTATTGAGTCTCTTGTGTCTTCGTCCTTGGAAGACAACAAGTTGCCATTGTTATGTGAGTCATTAAGCTGCCCAAATTAGCCTAGTTTAGTCTAGGCCCAGCTACTGACTGAATGTGCCTTGGTGCATCATTGAAATCCCAATGACTTGCTTCAATGGCTTGATATACAGTAGTTTTGATTGGGGGTCACTAATGAAAGGCAAGCATTGTGTGCTATGGTTTGGTGACTGATATTCTGGGCCTAAACCTTAAAACTCAAAATGACAGTGTCCTGGTGGTCTTGCTCTGGTGACCCATCATGCACTCTCCTCTCTGTTGGAGGCTTGATTTCTCCTCCTTGTTGAGAATCCAGTGTTTTTCCACTGCAGCTGATTTTGGATCATCGGCTTTAAAATGCGTCACAATACTCTAAATTGGAGAAAATAAAAGTCTGAATAACCATGTTTTGACAACACCCTTCTCAGTTTGGAAAAAACAAACGAAACAATAGTTCCAAACTAGTTGTTTTGAGTGACCTTCATGAAATAGATTAAAAATATCCAAATTCAAAAAATCAATAAATGACTGAATGAATGAAAAATTATTACATTTTAAATTGGCCAAATTCCAGTGACCAATTGGTTGATTGATCGTTGATTGGTTGAGAGGAACCATGCTCCCTGAAGCAAGATCAGACATCCAGGTGAGTTTTTAACAAGTTAGGATTTTCTGATAGAATTAACAAAGCTCCTCGGATGAGAAGTGTAAAGTCTTCAAGGAACCAAAGATGTCCAGTTCTTCATTTGACCCCATTAGGATTATCATGACCTCATGACTGAGAAACATAACCAGAACATTTCTTATACGAGTAGTTCAGACAGTCTGAAGAGCTCAGATTCCTTGTGCATCAGAGGAGAGCATCTGGATGTCATCTGCATAAAAGTAGTAGAAAATTTAGTGAAATGTATCAATCATCTGTCCAAGAGACCGTAAACATACTTAAAGTATAAAGAGGAGTGGACCGAAAACCCCACATAGTGGATCGGTGGTATCTGACATGATTTGGTTAATAAAGACACTGAGACTTTTGTTTGAAAGGTAACATCCAAACCAATATAATAAATTGGCCAGAGATTTCCACCAAAAACCTGCCAATCTATCAATATCTTGAGCCCTAATTATTATTAGAACAATAAAGCAACAAAATGAGTATGAGTTCTTTTGACAACCCCAGTGTGCATTTTCTTCCTGTCAATGTTATTTTCCATAATACTGCACTGCTGCCTGTTGCCAGCCTGAGCCGTGTGAGGCTGGGATAAGATGCTGGGGGTGGAGGGTGGTGGGGGTTTGAGTGATTTGGTATGCAGCGACAGCAGCATTTCTGTTTCATTGCAGGAGCCCCTGCCTTATCTCCTTAATGGATTATGAGCAGGGGAACAAAAACAGAAGGTGGCGAAGTGAGAATGATTAGTCTTTGTGCAAAAGGCCGGCAGGAAATGGACTGCTGCCAGATAAAGCACTCTGTACATTTCCTGTCCCCCAAATCACACAGTTTATTATGAAAAAAAGGACAATGGAAGTAGCTTGTAGTAAGGAGATGTTTAATCCTCGGTAGTATTTGCATTCTGATTTGTTCGGCGGCTGGTGGTAGAAGACATCTTTGTGTCATTTTGTTTGTGTCTTCTACATTTACAGGTGTGATTTTATTATTGATTATATTATCATTTGGGCTTGTTTTTCTGTTCTTGAAAAATTTAAGAGTTGCAGTTTTTAAGACTTGATTGGAAAATCTAATTGCTTATATAGGCCTGTTTATGTTCGACACATCTCTATTTACTAAATGAAAACAAGCTTTGTCCAGTTGTAGCAGGAGTCATTGCTCTGCCTTCGATTGGCTAGTGTTGTCTGCCTTACTCATGGACAGATGGGTGAATACATTTATGCTAATAAAACCAGAAAAGATGTTTAAGAAAGATTGGACAATAAAAGTCTATGCTGAGTACTGTGTCCTTATATGGGGACTCTGGTTAACTTTTAGTCGTTCTTGAGGGTTTTAACTTTTTAGCATATTTTTTTTTTACCAGGTTTTTATTTTTACTTTACAATAATTTGAGGGTTTTATTTTTGTAATTCTTTGGTACTGCTTAATAACATTTTGTTAAACAATTTCAAAATTGTTTTCTAATGTTTTTTTTTATACTTTCAGATTAAAAAAGAAATAAAAATTGTATAAACGTTAACATTGTTTTTATGTTAATTTCATTAAAATATGTGTTCAAATTTGTTTATTTTCACTGTGAAGTCCTACTAATCAATATAACCAATAGAAATACTAAAAGAACCTCCAACTGAAGCTGGGATCTCAGGAGGTTATAAAATGAATTTGAAAGGGAATCTATGAAAAATAATTGTGTCATTTAAATTATTCAGTACTTGAGATCAAAGTCCACTCTGTGCTTTTTCTATAGTAAACAATTAAAATAACAAAATGCATTGCTGCATTTGCTTCTGTTGCATTTTGCTGAAGTTTTTAAGAGGCCACCTAGATGTTTTTAATGCATGTAAAGTAAAGATAAAATAACAGTTTCCTAAAATGCAAAAACTTATGCTGTAGAGTGACCTCCATCCTTTTTTGTCCAGGGGTCAGGGTTAGTATTGGGGCTTGTTTCTGTAGATCTGATCCCTTGTTTCCCCTCACAAGATTTGGCATCCATGACTAGGGATAAGAACATCACCATGTAGAGTAAAGACAGACATGGATTAATTCTATTGAATGTGCTGTCGTCTTCATGTATGCACAGAAAACATTTGTTCAGATTTGTGTGCAAATTTTTAAAATTTTTATCAGTGAGAATCATACCCGAACTTGTTCTTGACATTGGTCTGTTTGCTGGGACTGCGGAGACATTTCCTGTTTGAGCTCGTATTGATCAGTGAAAGGCAGGTTGACTTGAAGAAGATGAAACCATTTCAGGCCTCTTGTTCAAGACACATAATGCTGTTTTTTTCCTGTGCGGCCTGGGGATAAATCCAATACCAATACACTCTGCTTTAGGCTATAGTGTTTAATTTAGTCTCTTTTAAATGTCTTTCCTGTCAGAATTCTGTCTACGGAACACAACACCGGTTGTGTCTGCTTTATGAACACTGCCAGCTAAGTTGTTGTGCTGGATATTTCAGTGCTGTTTTCTCTCCTGTTGGGTACGGCATGAAATTAATCCAGGTTTTCTAGTAAAAGTGGACGGTGTATTTGTCTTTGAGGTAGTAAATTGTAAGAGGGACATCAGTGTTTTTCTTCTCACATGAAATAGGTTTAAAAAGTTCCTTTAGCTGCATGTTTATTCAGTTTAAGGATTGATGTTTTGTAATAGGTACAGCCATCTCATCATGTTGGACATTTAATTTACTATTCTTGTTCAGTGGTATGAGTATTTTCAGTGACCATTAAAATTAAGCATTAGCAGCACAAGTTCGCATTTGTTCGTGTTTGTTGTGTGTGATGAGGTTGCGTTAATTAACCTTGGTCTTGCTAAAAGAATGAATGTATGTATTGTAGCTTGTATGTATGATTTTGACCCTGTAACGGTGCTGAAAAATACCCACAATAATTTTAATCTTGTGAACCCAATTCTTGTTTTTAACTATCGTTGAAGTTGTGTGTGTTGTCTAATTAGTCCATCCTGAAATAAGAACTGTTCATATCATCATTAAATGCCGATAATGAATAAGACAATCATTCCCAGGTGAGTGGATGTAAACTTCTATAAGGCTATGTTCACACTGCAGGCTGAAGTGAGCCACATCCTATTTTGTTGCCCCTATATGATTTTTTTTCCAATTTGACACTTGTCATTTTTATATGTGGTATCTAATGTTTTTCCTCAGTCTGAACGGTTGAGTTGCATTTTATCTGACTTTTATGTCAATAACAGGTGACAGACTTTACAAATGTGTGCTGGAGGAGGCAGAAAGATTACATGTAAACAATGGATAGAACAAGTTTTACTTTAGAGCTGATGCACACATGCTAACATGTAGCATCCAGATTCACTTCTGTGTGACACAGAACTGTAGATTTTTACCCCAGAATCTGATAGTGATTGTGTTTAAACTATAATGTGAATGAAATAATCAAATCTTAGCAACAAAAAAAATAAAAATTAATTGAGAATTAAAGGCATACTATGCAGTTTTGCTTGTTTTGGCACCCCCTAGTGTTTGTTTTAAATCACTGCCGTAATGTTGAAATGTCTCCTCAGCCTTCATTTTTTTCTACTTGAGCTCATTCAAAGAAATCAGCTGTGCTCAAGCAGACAGAGATTTTTTTTAAAAAGCAGGAATCTCGAGCTAATAACACTCGGGAGCTAGCCACATTGGGTTAGCCTAACCCTCGCGAGACACATGACTTTGTGAGACTTCCGAGGCACCGGACCGGAGAATGATAAGTTGCAAATGTGGTATTCCGGATCTAAGCAGCAGATGGCGCTAAGTTATTATATTAGCACATACTGGCTCAAGAAAAAGATTTTAAAATATGAAAAAGTTGCAAAGTATGCCTTTAAGACCTGCAGTGGCAATGTAGCCTCTTGTCTGAATGTACTAAGGGCTTTTTGAGGGTTTTCTCAAGAATTATTGTTCAACAGTAACAGCTGTGGTTCACTGGACGTCTCTATCTTTTATCTATTGATCTTCATGTTTAGTTGGATCTGTGCGCCTTCAGTTGGTCAGATAACAGTTCACGCAGCTGTTGTGACGCTGTACACTCATGTGGTTGTGCTGTGCAGCTTTATCCTGTTGCATATTTTGCGGTTGTACCTCTGGCTTCTGTTTGTAGAGCTCAGAGTCTTATTTTCGAAGTATTGCTGGAGTTGAGGAAATCAGTTCAAGCCTTTTCTGCCAAACAGTTCTCTGTGTGTTCCATAAGTACTCCAGAGGAAAAAAAAGCATTTGTGTGAGCAATAGCCTTCGGGGGTTGCGCCAAATGAAAATGCTTTTTTTTCTAAACCCCCCACACCTCACTCAAGAAGTGTTTGCTTGTTTTCTGTTACAATTTGCTCTATCTCTCTATCTTTCACTCTCTCTTCTTCTTCTTCTTCTTTTTTTTTACCTTTGGTTTGAACTCTGACATCCGAGTCTGCCCCAGGATGTCTGTCACAAACTGCAGTCCAACGTTGTGACAATGCTTTTTTTCTTCCCGTGCCTTTTATGACCTTCTTTTCTTCCTCTTTGTGTTCTTTTTTTCTGTTTTTTTCCCTTTCAAGGTCTGGCGCACCTGACGTTAAACGACCAAGGTATGGGTTCATTCCTGTTTATTTTAGTTCTGCTTTTTTCTTTTCCTTTCTGTTCTTTCTTTAGAGGAATTGACTCAGCATCTATGGTCCCAGCAGCTCGAAACTACCGCTTTCCCCTCACAAATTCCCTCTCTCCTTCATACCTTCCCTCTGTGATGTATCCTTCCATTTTCTACCAAATTCCCTTTTACGATTCAATCCTTTTCATCTTCCTCCTGTCCTTTGTCGCCCTTCAAATCTCCTTCATTTCTTTGGTTGTGCCTCCCAGTGTCTTCCCCCTTCTCCCTGCTGCCATATTTTTGTGCTTTTTTGTGACCTCTGCCAATGTGTGTTCCACCCTTTGTCCTGTCCTATGGCTCACGTCCTGGACTTCACCTCTGACCACCTTCGACCCCACCGACCTGACCTCGGGGCTGAAGGTAACACTTTTCTGCTATCCCTCTGTCTTGGGTATAAGCAACAACAACAACAACAACAAAAGATTAAAAACATGAAATTTAATTGAATTCAAAGCCCAAATTCTATTGGAAATGTGTTTGTTGGTCAATGTTATAACAGCAAAATGTGTTTGGGCTTCCATTCACTAACACTTCAAGGTGAAAGTGTTGTCGAATGTGCAGAGTTTCTCATCACCACTCTGCTGACATTCCCATTGTTTGGCAATCAGATTTATTTTTTTACAGGGCAACAGTTCAAATTCTGGTAAACATTCAGCTCTGTTTGCTCCACTGTTTGATGAGAATATGTGTCTGCAAATGTTTGGATGGTATTGATGATTTGTTGTATGTTTTTACAGCACACTTGCATGTGACACAGTAACTGTTTGATGCCTGCCACCCCGCACTTCTCCTCTGTCCGTTGGATTTGTTTTTTCTTTTTCAACAGGTTTGAATTCTATAATTTTCTTTAAAGCAAGAAGAAAGCCCACTTTGGTTTTAGACTTTCTTTTGCATTAATTTAGACTCACCTCAGATACAGTGTCAATAAAATCCAAGGTCATGAAAAAACATAGAACAGACTGATATGAACTATGCTGTTATTCATTTATCTAATCATATAATATATTAGCTTTATGTAACAAAAATAACACACAAATGATTCATCCTTCTTTTGAACCTCATCTAGGTTCTACTGAATGCTTTACAATGTACACACACACAGACACAAATACACATCTTTAATACATACTGTAGTGTGGACAGTAATCCTAGTGTTACTTGATGAACCAGTATTGTTATGATGGCACAAAAATTATTTTCTCTCATAGGTGGTAGCCCAAATTGAGAAAGTCACTATGTTAGAAAAGTCAGAATGAAAAATGATTTCCCTCTATGGGACAAGCTTATTGTACTGTGCAGACTTGGTGGGTAATGTTTTTTAATATTTATATGTAGGAGCTTCAAATTTAATTTTATTTCTAATCCAAGGTTTTTGCAATATATCAGCTTGTGTTTATTGTTTACATTCTGTTACACATTATAAAAGTGCAAATAAATGATTACCTTAACATTCGCCAGTTACTAGCGCCCCCTATTGACGGGCTGCCACTGCCTGTTTCACGACGGTCTAAGCCCAGTGTCCTTTCCGTCAGTATAACAATCTTATTTTATTAAATTAGAAACAGGAACATCACTCTATTGAAGCCAAAATAAGGTGAATTGCCATCTAGTGGCTGAATGTAGTACAAGTTCTAAGTCTTACCCACTTCCTGTGAATGAATGAGACATTTTTCTGATTAAAACTAAAAATACATCTTAGGTAATGTTTTCCAAATGTTGACTTCTGTTGATTCATATACTGTAGTACTTATCTTGTTTCTGTTTGTGCAAAAATTCATGTATTTACATTCTTTAGTTGTAATTAGTTATTTGATGTCTACAAACACCATATTTGGGTGCAAGTTGGGACTTCAAGTTTAGAGTAAGTAAAAAAACTAGACGTAAAAAATCCTGTTAAAAAAAGCTATGTCTAGTTTTTATGTAATTTGATGCTTTAGCTACAATAAATATGGACAATGTTGTGAACTTTACTTTAATATTATTGCAAGAAAGACAAAGCTATATATAATATTTTCACATTATTAACAGTTGTTCACATTTCCAAACTCATACACATTTATCTATTTTGATCCCAGGTATGATTGAGTGACATATTTTTCTTCTTTTAGCGAACAATCTAATTAACACTAGATAACAAAAACTTAAGACAGAACATGACTGTAATGTCACCTGTAATATTCAAATATTTTTAATGGATGATCAGAGTTAGGGGCTTGAGAGTTTCTGCCCCATATTTGTCTCTGAGAGAGCGTGTTACGCATTGTGACTTCAGCTGTTCATCATTCAAACAAATGCTGACCAGACCAGGCCAAACTTCTGAATTTGAAGAGGATTTAACCTACTGAGCTTGTCAGTATTCTGGCAAAGACTTACATAAATATATGAAAATATATATTTAAAACCAAAACTTCTTGATAACAAAATGTTTTTTATGCAATGTTACTAAAAAAACAAAAAAAAAAAGTTCCAATGATTATTTTAAGTGAGCATGGAGCTCCACAGCGTCATCTGGTGGGGTCTATCCCCACTGGCCCCTAATGCAGAGACGCTACAGCTCTGGGTGCTCATTAATGAAACTTGCTTACGCCAAAAAATGAGCCTGAAAATTGCAGAAGTCACTTTTTAACTTTGGGATTTATAAAAGAAAACGTAACGTAAAAATGTGCGTAACTTTAAGCAAACTCTAGACCTTGCGTAATCACATTTTGGAGATGGGAAGCCTGGCAGTGCAGCAGGTGAGATGGAAAAATGGTGAATCTAAAACACAATTTCAGTGTTGTAGACCCTCTCACACACACACACACACAGAACCAACAGTCACCCCCCCCCCCCATCTCGTCTCTGAACAGAATAAAAAAGAGAATCTGAACGAAAATATGTCGCATTTTAGAATAATCTCACATTATGTTCATACAGATGTCTTCAGATTATATAGCAGCTGCACTTATTGATGCATCATTGTGATCACTGAGAATCATGAATCCTACATTAACATGCTGCGCATCTCAGTCAGTTTATGACAGACTCCGGCTGGATGGGGGAGAGTCTTTAGAGATTTCCAGATGATGACTGACTGATCAATCAGCTGCTAGATTCTCTAGATCATCCTATGGATCTACGTGCTGAACTGGGTCCAGCGTTAGATCAACAGAACCATCAGAACTAGTAAAACCCGGTGTCACTGGTGCAGCTTCTGACCGTTCTCAGGTTCCTTTCAACCAGTGAATTATCAGACAGGTTGACTATTTGCTTGATAGGATGAACAACATGACGTTTCTTCCCCTTTGGATTAAATTAAATGTTTTCATTAAATGTTTTTCTCAGATCCTGCACGATCTCTCTGTCAGACTGACAGCGGCGCTGCAGCGAGACTGAATCTCGGAGCACGTCCGTGTTCTCGTGACATGTCAACATTTTTCTGTCCCTCCACTTCACCACAAGCAACTCGAGTTTCACCCTCTGTGAAATCACGTTTTCTAAACCTCTCTATTGTCACAATTTACTGTTAGAAGCCAAAAGTCCACCAGCTTATGCATATGCAGTTATTCTTGAATTTGCGTTGACCATTTATGGCAGAATGTGGGTGTGTAGGAGGAGGGTTCTGACCCAAAAACAGCTGAGCACAGTTCTACGAATGACAGCAATATTTAAAGCAGAATTGCATGAATCTGTGCGTACGCAGAGTTTTATAAATCCGAAATGTAATTTGCATGAGTGAGAATTTTTTGCTGAGCTTAAGTACGTTTTTAGTAAGGATTCTATGCTAAATGTTATAAATGAGCACCCTGGACATTAAAATATATTTTTCTGTGATATTTGAAAATGACTCAATTGTATTATGTAGGCTACTTTGAGATTTACTTTATTGAGATTATTTTACTTTGGAAACCAACAATTAAACAAGCTAATGTTTTAAATATTTAAGTATATGGAGAAAAAAATTACATAACTTATTTTAAAGGAATGCTGGAGACACAGGAAGTAGTTGAAATCTAGTAAATGTATTGAAAAAATATATTAGATTTGTCCTGTTGTAGCATTTTTAAATGTGCTCCTAGCACTGGAAAATGCAAGATAAAAACTAAACATAATATTAAAAAGAAATGACACGCACAACTGGCTTGATTATGGTGGGGAGGAGGAAGGGGCCAAGAGCTTGAATTGCTTAAACAGTGCCATGAAATCTACCCTACACCTAAAATCAACACCCAGTAACTATTTAATATAGTGAAACACTGTTTAGATGATAAAAACTGCAGGGGTCAAAACTGCCTTTTAAAAAAGTGAGGGGGACATGTCCCCCAAAATTACGTCCATAGTCTAAAATCATTTTCACTCCTTTAGTAAGTTCATGTAGTCCAAATCAGTTCAGAGTTCTGCTCATTTGTTTCTTTTAACTGTCATTTGCTTTTTTTCTCACACAAAAATGAAACAATGCATCACTACAAACCAGTTGTGAACATTTAGTCTACTGATTAGTCAGGGACTAGGGTCTAGGGGTGGGACTACCAGGAATACAGGAAAAAAAACAAGACAATTTAAAAAAATTCCTTTGAAGACAAGAAATAATGTAAAAGAATTGCTGTATAATCATAGCACCACATAAAGACAAATGCAGACTTAAAGAAAAAT
This sequence comes from Callopanchax toddi, assembly GCA_006937965.1. Lineage (NCBI taxonomy): Eukaryota > Metazoa > Chordata > Actinopteri > Cyprinodontiformes > Nothobranchiidae > Callopanchax > Callopanchax toddi. The sequence continues at coordinate 2,293,650 of SSNR01000053.1, read as the reverse complement.
AAATGAGCTAAACATAGAATAGATGGAGCTATGTTTTGATCATGAGCTAGCCCACAACACAACCTTACCTCCTCTCTCTGAGCTGACCCCAGGTCGGTTCTAACAATAAACACAATAAAAAACCAAGACCACCTCCTCTTAGTACATTTCTGTTTTTTCTATCCTAGAATGATTAATGTGCTGAGCAAATAAACCAAACCAAGTAGGAAAACGGACCAGGGTTGGATTTAAATGGATTTAGCTGACGTTTAAAATCGAGTGTTTTACTCTGTTTTCTCTACATGGCTCATCACATACAGGCATTCACCCAGCAGCTATCTACAATCACAAGCAAATCTTTTACAAGCATAATTCCTTCATCCTTGCTCTCTTGTATATACTATTTCTCTTAACCTTCCATTCTTTCATCATGAATCCATCTGTCGTACACCCTAAAACTGAGCTGTTTACCAAAGCTACATGTGCACACCAAGAAAAGCACACACAGATAACAGAACATAACAGAGGAGCAGGAGCGTTGACATGTGAGCATTTATCCGTCTCAGCTTTCCTCTAGCAGTGCTCGAAATTCAACATCAGACATTCAGCATCAGATCTTCCAGGTGAAGGGCAAAGCATCGCATATCCTCTGAACTTGGCCAAGAAGCAGGATCAGAGCTCGTATTATGTTTGAAACAGCACTCTACACTTTATTTTTTTGTAAATGTGAAGAGTGACAGGTATTGTAGAAGGAGAGGTGAATAAAAAGGATTGCAGATAAATAAATAGAATCAGATTTTTTACATTTCACTTGAAAATTTGAAACAGATTTAGTGCAGATTGAATACACAATGATTAAATATTAATTAACTGGTGTCCTTTAGGCAATACTTATTCCTTTTTTTGTTTCACTAATGACTAAGTTGCATAAATCCTACTACAAAAATCACAAAGGACACACTGAATCAGAATTTAGAGCAGGGATGTGTAAAAGAGCCTTAGAACAGAATGCTGTCTGTATAGTATTCCACTTGCAGTAGATTGGTGTTAGCAAGCATTAGAATTTGTCATACAAGTAAGGTTAGTCAGGTGAAAATATCAAAAGAGCAACAAATTATGCTCCACACACACACACACACACACACACACACACACACACACACACACACACACACACACACTAACACACACACACACACACCACCACCACCCTACCCCCAACATTGAGACATTATGAGTTAATATCAACCAGAACAAGCTGTTTTTCAGCTGTAATGTGTGGAAGGCATTTAAGTCCAGCCACAACATCTTACAACAGCTGGAATGTGACTCACATTTTTATTTTCTTCTCAAGTTCTGCAGCTCAGACAGAGCAGGAGACGAGATACTTCACAACTCAAACATCTAGAAATTTTTTTGCATTTTTAAAGTGAGAAAATGACTTTATTGTGAGCTGTTTGCATTAGCATGCTCTATTAGCTCAATTAGCAATGTAATATGGTCTATTCCCAACAATGCAGTACATACAGTATGTACTGTACACTAGTTTTATTGTACCACATGGTGAACTTCTAGGACCCTAGAGAGTGAATGAAAAGAAAGTTAATGGCTGACTCACTATATTATGCAGTGAAGATTGAACATCTTGAACGCAGCCTGTTGTGCTTGCTGAATCTTTGTTAGCTTGAGCATTCTAACAAATCCACAAACAGTTTGTTCTTCTGGTTTTCTATCAGATAAAACCTTGTCTCTATCATTACCATTTCAAAAAAGAAAAAAAAAGGCTTGAGGAAAAAAGTTGAAAAAATATCTATAGGTGATATAAAATAGCTAAAAGCTGCAACAATAGAATCATAAATGATTCTGTTTTTGTGAAGTGAACACAAACATAAATGCAACACTTTTGTTTTTGATTCCTTTATTCATTAGCTGAACTCAAAGATCTGAAACATTTTCAAAGACACATTACTCTCAAATATTGTTCACAAATCTGTCCCAATGTGTGTTAGTGAGCACTTCTCCATTAAAAAAATAATCCATCCACAGGTGTAGCATATCAAGCTGCTGATTAGACAGCATGAATATTTCACAGGTGGGCCTTAGACTGTCCACAATAATAAGTTACGTTTCACTTAACTCCGACTGCCTGTTTGTACAGCAGCAGGAGTTGAGCGTTTCCCGTATTGCTGAGACATTCATGTGTCGATGTGGCCCTTTAAGTTTTATATTTGAGTACACCTGGTCAATATTTCCCCTACTGCCACTGGACTGATTCCTTCACTCAGTGCATTTACATGCACATCTAAGTCAATTTAGGTTGATCTAATGTTAAAAAACTGGGAGCGTTTATCCTAGTTTACATGTTCGTTAGAAAACCGAACTCTCAAAAGAAGTTCGCTCCACTCCGCTACGATACGTAGCGACATCCGCCCTTTCATGTCGACGATCTGCCGGTGGTTTTCTTAGCATTTAAAAACTCTTGTTTTCAACGCTTCCATCGGACACTAATTTGCTCGGGAGTCTTCGTGTACCCAGCGCTGGCAAGGGATGGAGTGTTTATATGTACTATACAGTGGGCCCGTTTTTATCGCGGGAGTTATGTTCTAAAAATAACCTGCAAAAGGCAAAATCTGCAAAGTAGTCAGCTTTTCTTTTTTTTTCTTTTTACAATATTACATATGTTTTAATTAGAATTAGAATCAGTATTATTAACCAGGAAAGTGACATCTCACAATCAAGGAATTTGACTTGGTTTACAGAAACCCGGGCAGCCTCTGGGAGGCGCCTTCTTTGCAGAATGTGCATTAGTGTGAAATATGGTTTAAGAAGGGAGAGACAGAGGAAGTAAAAAATACAGCTCACCTCCAGTGAGAAGGAGACGTGCTGGCAGCAATCAAAGAACCTCGCATGTACAGTCAACAATGTGGGAGAGAAGAAAAAAATATACGCAGCAGGTAGGAAGGGGATCTCATGCTATCAACCAGAGTCTTCTGCAGGTGGAAGTCAGGACAGAGAAAAGGCAGGGGGGGGGGGGCAGCTCTCGAATTCCTTCACAGCTGTTTGGGGATAAAAGGGCAACAGATAAGATGAATGTTTGCTTTGACTTCAGGCAGCATTCCAGATATACACATCGCCTTAATGTCTGTTCGGTGGGTCTTGTTAATCCAAAGTTCAAATCATTAGACTCTGACCATTTTCTCGAGGGTGGTCTTCACCCCTCTCATGAGTTCTGCACTGGAGATCTGCCCCCACGTGAGTTCATTCAGCCCCAGGGTGATTGAGGTCATGATCTTTGCCTGATTTTCAAGGAGAGCAGACAGCTTGCCAATTGCTCCTGCTAGCTCCGCTATTTCCTTAATTTGTTGCAGATGGAGCAGAAATTTGCCACAGCCAATAAGCAGAAATCCCACCACCAGAAATCCAAATACATACAGATCCTCTGCATCCACAAGAGAAAGAGGCACAGGATGTCCCATTTCTTCCATGGATTCATCAGGTAGCCAGCTGCCTACGTTCTCTCTGGGCTTGTCGGTGTGACCTGCTTCATTTTTATTGTGGAATAGATGGTGTCGATGGCGTTGAGAGTCCAGGTCACTAGTTCCATTGTTGAGAGTAATGTTTGATCCAACTCGAGGAAGAATGCGGGAGTCACTCAGATAGTTTTACAGACAAAAAGCAGACACACGGCAGAGCGTAGAGAAGAGCGACTGTCCTGATCAGAGCTGGAAGTGAAGAGGCTGTAAAACCCCTCACTACACACTTCATACACTTTTCTCAGACAGGCATTAACGTTTTCACACTTTTCTCTCTAGTTTAAATGCTACCGGACCATGAGAACGTCAGAATAAAAATGTTCTTGATGTATTGATCGTGTCTGACGGCTCCGTTGCGGTATAAAACCTGCAGCACTGTGATCACCTGCTGAGAAGCTACAAGTGAGCTGAGCTGCTCTGTGCTTCTCACCTCCTGCTGCACTGCAGGTAAATAAGCTCTCATAAGGGAGCATGATAAGGGTGTGACTCGTTCTGCGGGCCATCAGAGAGGCACCCAGAAATCTAGGAAACTGCGAGGCCACAAAATGTGAACTGCGAAAGAGCGAGGGATGATGGTGTGAGTACCAAGCATCAACACATGGTACCCCATTGAAAACATTATGTGCACCCCTGTTAATAACAATAAGTATAAACATGACAATATTATCCTAATGTAACAGTAGCAGTTTATACTAATAAACACATTTAGTTGGTTTAATTGTAGTTTTGTTCAGTGCTTTAATTGGATACAGGGACTAAAATGAGCTCTACATGGTGGTTGATCTGGGAGTTAACGGGTTAAAATACAACATGGCAATTCTGGTAAACAAGAAAATAGGTTTTTATGTTTGAGCAATGGAAGCAGGTGAAGATGCTGCATTTTTTAAACAAATTTCAACTTTCCAGGCATCAGCTTTCCCTAAAGCTATTTCATTTAAACAAAAGTGTTGGTCAGTGCTATAAATCATACTGTGGGCAGGCGCCTCAGCCTTATAGGCAGACCAACAAAATCAATGTGGGTCTCTTCTTAAACCTAGGGCTGTCCTTCACACCTTTAGGAAGGACAAACCTCAGGCTTCTGTCCCTATCTCCCTGAAGCCTGATCCCTATCTGCCCATCTGTAAAAACCTTTCCATTCTCACAGACTGGGCTGCATTGCTAAACACACACAAGTCCAACTTAACCATGAGATTGTTGTAATCAATTTTAGGAATATTGCATATAAATATGTCTTTTAGAGCTCTGTGGACAGTCTAATTTGTTTTCTGAAAAAGTAAATAGTCTCTACATGAACATAGTCGTTATTGTAAATGTCATGGAAAAGCTGAATATTTGTTTGTGAGTAAAACAAATTAACAAATAAAAAGAAAGGAAATAAAAGAAAGAGTTTAAGTTTTCTTAAAAATAAAGATATGTTCATTCTAAAGGTGCTTTAAGCTTCTTAATTAAGCCAGATCAGGCCTCCCAGGACTACATAACCCTACCCTGCAGATAGAACTGTAGGTTTATGCAAACCTGGAATTTTATTAATTAATATTTAATTCATAAATTATTTTTAATTTGATTACTTCAATACAATTTCCCAAATTTTAAGAAAATAGCAAGGAACAAAACAGAACAGACGGTGCATGTAAAATACAAACCAAAGTACTACATTTGTGCTACATAGACAAGTGTAATTTAAATAGGAATAGGCTGAAGTCAGAGCTTATGAATGCCTATCACACAGCAAACTCAGATATATCGGAGAAATCATAATACAGAAGAGTGTAATGTTATAAAACCTGGGGTTTATTATACATCTTCCGCAAGGTCACTAGCTGAGTTTTGTCGGTCTTAAACAAAGCTGTGTGCTCGAAGCCTTTGCTCACTAGGACTCTGTACGGGAATATTTCCCTAGATTATTTAATTGCAGGGAGTTAGTTACGTACCTTTTTATATTGACGAATAGAAGTCTGAGTCCAAGAATTAGACTTTACAGGTTTTATTTTAAAAGACACGGACAAACAGTACAACAGATAAGCAGAAGGTAATGAGGTTGAAGCTTTTGGTCAACACGATGGTATTGTGTTCTAAATTGAGTCTTTAAAATAAGCTTTAATGACTTGAGTCTGTGATGTTGTAGACTAGGGCATTTTATCTTAATTTAGTTAAGGATTAAATGGAGGAGAGTTGGTTGATGTAAGCTACGTGGAGGGTTAGCTTTATCAACAGGCCTTCAGCTTTTACCAGACCGTGGGTTTCTTACTGTTTCGGCATTCCGTGGATCAATTCCGGTGTAGGTTGGACGACCGCTGGAAGGTGGAACTCCTTCTCGACCGTCGGGAGCCCGTTGGGGGCCGGAGCCGCATCGGAGTAACCGGGCTTGTCAGGAGAAACATCTCGGCTGGTGGTTAGCATCTGGAGCTAACAGAGCTGTGGTTTCCTTTCCCATGTCGGACAGAGAGGCGGACAGGTGTTGTCGGACCTCAGGGGGAAAGGGCAATGATCATCGGCTCACGGGCCTGGTAGCCGTTCAGGGAAGAGCCGGCACCTTAGGGAAATAGCTTGGCTGTGTAAAGGTTGACAGCTCAGCTGGTCTGTCTCCGTGTAGGGAAAACGGAGAACTCCCTGTATCAGGAAGAGGAAGCACTTAAGATGGAGTCATATCTACGTGGACCAATGAGGGACGAGTTTAGCAAGATCACGTGACTCAAGCCCTTAAAGGGACAGTTACCTTATTAAGGAATGAACATGAATAATATGGATTTAACATTTCAGCAAAGTATGTATATGAAATAATACTGAAGCTGGATCAAACATTCATAATACTGTGGAATAAATGCATTAATCACATTAAAGACATTTCTGAACAGTTTAATTAAAGTGTCATTTTAGGAAGAGACACTGAAGAGTCTTTGAGTTATTATAACTAAGAGAAAGTCCTGTGGGGTCTTCTGACACAACCGAACCCTTGGAAGAATGCTGATTTAGGTTAAAACATAATAAAAAGTCATTATTATCCAAGTTATTGGGAAAAAGATGGATTATTGTTTGTGATGGTCAACAGGGGTCAAAGTCCAAAGGTTATAGCATATTTGATAATGCTACAAGAGAGTAAAATATCTAAAATTTGACATCAATCCTAAATTGAACAGGGAGTTAACAATTGTGTTTCCAAGTAACTGTTGATCCCCATGTTCATTGCAGCATCCCATACAAATCTCTCCCCGGCCAGCTCCTCCGGTGGAGGTGTTCCCAGGTCAGCCTAGTTCCTCCAGCATGTCCTGGGTCAACCCGGGGGCCTCCTGCTGGCAGGACATCCCCAAAACACCTCACCAGGGAGGTGTCCAGGAGGCATTCTGACAGGATGCCTGAACCACCTCAACTGGTTCCTCTCACTAGGGAGGAGCAGTTCTACTCCAATCACTCCCAGATGTACGAGCTCCTCACCCTATCTCTAAGACAGAGCCCAACCACCCTGCAGAAGAGACTCATTTTGGCCTCTTTTCTCCACGTTTTTGTTCTTTTGGTCATTACCGAAAGTTCATGACCATAAGTGAAGACTGGAAAGTAGATCGACCACTAAATCAAGAGTCTCGTCCCTCCGGGAGGGACTGCCTTATCAATGAAATATTTTCCCCTCTTCTATAACTTTATTTGTTCTAACCTATGAATTGTTGAGCAAAACAAACCACCATGACATATGAAATGTAACTTTTTATTGTGAATGCGCTCTGAGACTGACATTAAAATCCTGAAATAAAAAACTAACATCTTAACCACTGATGCAGTACCTGCTGTCATCACCTGCAGTTTTAGGTTTGGCCAAGCCAGACTAAGTAAAGAAAACCCAGATCTGTTGAACATGCTTCACCCTGCAACAGAAAAGGCAAATAAATGAACAAACAAACAAAAAACAGTTGAAAATATGTGAATATTTGATTAAAAAATTTAGCTTTACTATATTTTATTTACTTTTTTGTGACTTTACAATACATTATACTATAATGATTTTTGCACCAAGCAAATAAAAATTCACAGAATAACTATTTTTATTTGTGTTTTTAGTGTAAACATCTACAGAAAAAACCTCACATAGTAAAAAAAAGAAGAAGACAATTGTACAAAATACAATACTGTTGATTAATATGATGTATGAATTTAGAAAAACAATTTAAATGATGTAATGGATACTCAGACTATTATCAAAAAAAATACTTATAATAGTAGAGTATTAGTTATGACTAAAAATGATAGAACCGTGCCCTGATGGGTAATACTGTATAGAAGAATCCTTCTTATTTTCACTTCTATAAATATGTCTGTGTATGTATGTGGAATCTTTCCACTCCTGCAGGCAGACTAACTACAGGTTTCTTTTTATTTTAGAATATGTGCAAAGCCTAATAAAGTATCTTCAGCTGTTAACTGCAGTGAACCAGTGTGTGTGTGGTTATAATTATCTCAGAAAACTCATTCTACAGTAATATCAACACTGTTCTGTGTTTAGAGCAATAGTTGTAGTATGCCTTCAGCTTGTTTCCTTGGCTCAGCACTTTTCTACATGTAGACATATTGCTCTAAATAGCTACCCTGAAGCAGTTTCAGCTTTGTTAAACTAATTAAAGTACCCTAAATAAACTGTGGCTCACAGTGTAACGTAGAGGAAGAAGGAAAAAAAAAACCTGATTTTACAGGCGTTTAAAATTACGCTGCTTGGCCCAGATACCGTTTAATTTCTGTGTGAAAAAATGTCCACTGCTTCTGCCACCTCTTCTTTTTCAGGGGCCAGAGCGATGCATACTGGGAGTTAAATTAATCAGGTCCCAGGAGATTGTCTCTTGGCAGCTTTAACAAAGATCTCCTTGGTGATATTGGACAGAAAATGAAGAGACTGTCCAGCCTGATCTGTATCTGACCTCAAATGTAATAGACTAAGTTCAAGCTGAGATAGCCATCTCTGCCTGAGCCCACTGGGGGCCGGGTCTGAGCCTCTCTGGTCTGAGCAACACTCTGGGAGCAGTTCAGTAACATTGTAAAGCTAGAGTGAATTTCTTCTCTTAACGCACTGTGCAGGTAAAATAGAAATAATTTGAATCTGGTTACATTTATAGATAATTGACCAGAATAAAAGATTATTAAATAGTTTTCCTGCTATGTGAAAGTGCTTAAACTGACAATGTTACCAGCTTTAGACTGGCCCAAACAAGTCTGTGTTTCATCTGGAATTGTATTGCAGACTGTTAACCTCTTGAAGATTAATGTCACAACATTGCTTTAAACCACTTCTGGCCTTAATTAAAATCAAAAACACTGTATGAATCCCAGAGGGGAAATTAGAAGTCTTGATAACTCGTAACACGTAGAATAGTGAACTCTTTATTTCAGTACAACCGTTCCAAGAGCAGACATACAGCACACACAAAAAACACATAAACAGGATCAGTCTCTGTTCGTTGATGGAGCAAAAGAACCAGACAGAGACCTGCTGGAGGAGGAGGTCTCCGTTCGTTTGTAGGGTGAATGTAATCTGACCTCCATCCAACACTGTAACTTTCTGTCAAACTGATGTACAATAATTGCAATTGCAATAGTATTTCATTATTTTTATTTTATTATATGCCATTTTTATCTTATTTATTGTGGTTTCTTAATGCTTATGGTTCTTAACCTGTACTTTCTGCAGTATCCAAAGAATTTCCCACATGTGGGACTAATAAAGGTCTATTTTATCTTATCTTATCTTATCACAAAACCACATGTATGCTGCAAGTTTTAGGCAAATTACATCCCATAGCCAAGTTCGAATTGCATTCTGGGATGGACACAACTTACTTTATAGGGGTCTCCAACCTTTTGTCTTCCATGAACTAGCATGAAAAGCATTTGTCACTGTCAATCATAAAATACTTTTAGATAAGCTACACAAATATGTTTTTAGAAATACTAGTTACAAATGGTTATCTGATTAGGTTTCTAATAGAACTCAATTTGTTTCTGTTAAAGGATTCTCTTCTAACAGAGCTAAACTTCATTGTGGGGTTCCACAAGGTTTCATCCTGGGTCCTTTGTTGTTCCTTATTTATAAAAATGATATATTTAATGTCTCTAACATGCTATCTCCCATTATGTTTGCAGACAACACAACTTTAGTTATGTCCCACTCAAATTTTGATTCATTGATTGAGAAAGTCAATTATGGTCTATCTGCCTACAGTATTTGGTTCAAATTGAATAAATTATCTTTAAATATTAAAAAATCTCATTTTATTATTTTTAGTGGGAGAAAGCCATACAATAAAGGTGTAAAACAAATTAAAATTGAGTCTGCTGAATTGCCACAGGTATCATCTGTAAAATTATTGGGAGTTATTGTTGATGAGAAATTAAACTGGAAAATGCCTGTTGATCACGTTAGTAAAAAGATCTATAAGTCAATGGGTATAATAAGGAGGGTTAGTCATCTTATTTCTACAAAATGTCTTCAAACATTATACTACAGTCTTGTGTATCCATATCTAGGCTATTGTAATATAGTCTGGGGTAGTACCTTCTCTACCACTCTGGACAAGATTTTACTCCTTCAGAAAGGCTTTGTTAGAACAGCTACTAGATCAGAACCACGAGCACCTTCTGCTCCTTTATTTCAGAAACTCAATATATTGACTATTTGTCAAGTGAATATCCTACAAATATGTGTTTTTATATATAAGATTTTATGTTCTAATAGCAAAATACCAAAGCAGTTTAGTAATTTTTATAAAGTCAACTCATCCATTCATTCTCATAATACACGTCAGTTATCGTGTCTTCATCCCCCAAAATATCTTTCTCGCCTAGGACAAGTTTCCATCCGCTATAGAGGTTCAACTCTGTGGACTCGTTTCTCTCATTTGTCCACTCAGTGTTCTACAGTGGAAGCTTTTAAAAAACTGTTAAAAAACCATTTATTGAAGGGAGAGTAGAGTCACTCATTTTACTTTTTAACATTTTATATAACAGCAGTTTTACTGTTTTAGCATCTTGTTTTTAGCATTTTGTGCTTTTTCATTGTAATTTTTAATGATGTTTTTATTTTTGCATTGCTATTTCTTGTTTGTTTTGTTCTTATCTGTTTTTAAGAACATTGTTCTTGTTCATTTAATATTATTGAAATGTTATTGGTGGATGCTCTAAATAAGCCTAACTGGCTTTTGCCCCCTCCTGCACTGTATTTTAAAGTCTTTGTTTTATTTTTTGTGTATTTTTATTGTGCAAAATAAATAAATGTTAAACTACTTATACACAAAAAAGTACCAGAAAGCTACTCATGTTCAGCAACATTTATTTATATAGACAATTTATAAGGAAAAAAGTTTGCTATTTTAACATATACAATGAAAACATTGAACACAGAGCACACATTGTATATAAGAACTTTTATTTATAAGCCTCTGAGTGTGGTATTTACTTCAGTACTTCAAAATGGTGAAAATTAACAGTTCTGTAGGGAACAGGCTCAAAAATATAACTAAATCGAATGGCATAGACATGCTGTACTCCTGAAAAACACACAAAAATCTAGACAACTCAGATAATCAAATAAATTCATCAACATGTGGATGCTGAATTTCAGAAATATTTGCACGTTTTAAAATTCACATTTCATCAAAACAAAAACAACAAACAATACAATTTTCTGAGCACATAAATCCTCCATCTTCATGTAACATTCATGTGTTTCAGTTTCTGTCAGTGAGAAGAGGAGCCGCAGAGGTTCAGCCAGTGTAAGAAATAACGTCAAAAACTCCTCAAACAGCCAGCTGTGCTGTAGTCCACAGACTCATCATACTGGAGTGAATACCAGGAGCACCAGTTCAGGTCCAGATGTTTCTCCACATCCACAGACAGCACACACCCTCCATGCTACAGTGTTTGAGCCAAACAACATGGCGTCCTCCAACACGGATTAAAAAAAAAACTTGAAATCTTCCTTAATAGAGACAAATTTCACACAAGAAGCTTATTTATATAGCACCTTTCACAGAAATAAAAATCACAGTGCTTCACAAAAACCAGCATCAAAATTAGAACATGATTAAAGGCAAAAACCTAAAAGAATGAAGATAATTAAAAACTAATAACTAGAAGATTTGAAAAGAATTTGAAGGAATTCAGACAAAACCCAGAGAAATGTGACTTCTCAGGTCGTCAGAATCAGCTTTCCATGAAGCCTCCAATTATAACGTTTTTCACTAATAACACCTTTACACCTGCTCTAACAGGCTTTTTATTATCAGTTTCCTCATTTAGCCTTTATTGTGATACACTCAGGTATTTTTAACCAATTCTATAAGTACTCAGGTAAGTGACAAAAAGTTCTTCTAAAAAGCAGAGAATTCTTAATTTATCATTGTAATATTGCTTATTAATTTAGAGAGTAGTAGCACTGCAGCTATCTAATATTTGAGTCAAGTTTTTATCAGATTATTCACTGATTCCTTCAGTTCTCTGATATAGATGTACGGCATCAGCTGATCTGAACATCACCTGTTAAAAGCTGCTCCTGTGTCCAGATGCAACACTTTCCAGAACATTTATCTTTATATATAAAACTACCAGTCAGCAGCAGATCTTACAGCTCAAGAAAACAACAGAAACAAAACTCTTCCTTTTGTTTTTACTTTTTGAAGAAATTCTGGACAGAGGTGAGTGAGAGAATTACCTGAAAACTTTGTCGGTCTGAGTACAACAGCTTGTCTACTAATACAAGAAAACTTCCTGTCCTGTGTAGAAATATGCTCCACTGAGTCAGTCTGAACACAGCTGAGTTCTTTGTGATGGAATCTCAGAACAACTCCTGATTCTTTAATTAAGAATCTGTAGACACTGGTGTCTACAGGTCACAAAAGGTCTGATGTGCCTAAAAAAAAATCAGGTATCAGGTCACATCAGGCTGTGAAAGTGGGGGGACAAAATCCAGAACCACAGTTAAAATGCTTCCATATGCTGAGACAAATATTTCCCTTGGAATTAAAATCTTAAAATAATAAATTGAATATACATATTTATGTTTGTGCATGTCTATATATGCATATGAACATATATGATGTTTGTATGCATATATCACAAATATACAAACATTTGATAGGTGATATTTGCATTTTTTATCACTTGTTTCAAGCACGTTAATTAATAAAAGTGAAGACATTTTAATATTTCATGTTCCATTTCCTTCTAACCTGTTCAAAGATGAGGAGGTAGGAGTGTAAACATTACATATTGCTACCCCAGCTGTTTCAGAACTAATGTTAAAATTATTAATTAAATTTAAAATGTTCAAGCTATTTAATATCATTAGCAATTTACTAATATTCTAATTGAATACTGAACAGCCCTATTTGTTTAGATTCAGTAGATTACATTAAAGTCTTTTTGTCTTTGTCCACCTGGTGTAATTTCACTAAAGCACTTGGCTTAACTCGCTAGAGAAAAATGATCTGATCATGTGTTTTAGTTATCTAAAAGTCTAAAAAGCACTAGATAATAAAGGGACTTACAACTCATGAATGCAAGTGGTGCTCACTGCAGAACCAGAAGGCAGAGCTGCACCAGGTTAGCCCCGCCCATTCAACCAGAGTCAGCCCTGCCCCGCTACACAGCCAGGCACCAGGGTCAGCCCTCCTCCGCTGTTTTTTTAAATAACTTTATTGCAAAAGAGTGAATTTACAAGAAAATAACTGAATGTTTCTCCTTCCGTTTCCCCTTGTTTTCAGGATAAAACATATCCTCAAAATTGATTAAATATCTCGGGGTTTCAGTCATGTTTTTGTAACAGTATTAGTTTGTGAATGAGAAACGTTAACGTTTTCTGTCATACAGACTACAACGAGAGACAGTGAGCCTAACAGAGAAAGCCGAACTAGCCCACTTTGCTTCATAGCGTTAGCCACCATTAGCCGCTAATAGCAGCTGTTAGCTGCTATCAGCTGTTAGCTGCTCATGGCGTGGGCCAAAGCACCGGGGAAACCCTGAGTGCTTCGCGGACCCGCAGCACGTAGCTCTCCAGACCCAGCGTAGCATTAGCCGCTGATAGCAGCTGTTAGCGCTCTGTGGCTTAACCTGGCGGGGGCCCAAAGCACCGGGGGAAACTCTGAGCGCTTCACAGGCCAGGAGCCACCTGGCGGACACGCATTACCTGACAATGAGGTGTTGCATCTCCGCCGGACTTTGTACTCTGGATCCGGCGGAGATGCAACACCTCGTTCTCTCGGATCTAACAGCCCATTGTAATAGTCTAATATAACCACCAGGTCAATCACACGGGATGTGTGGGAGCTGACTCTGATGGAATGGCCGGGTCTGATTGGTTGAATGGGCGGGACTGAACCTGGTGCAGCTCCGCCTTCTGGTGCAGCTCCACCTTTCTGGTTCTGCAGCGAGCAGCCTCTCCATGAATGTGTCTTCTGTACCCAGATGTTGAAATCAACATTGCATGTTTGTCAAGCACTGTTAGTAGTAATACAAATAATGTATTGGATTAGCGCCTTTCTGGACACCCAAAGTGCTTCACAGAGGCGCCATTATTCATTCAGGCACTCATTCACACTCTGGTGGTGGTAAACGACGACTAACTTCTGTAGTCACAGCTGCCCTGGGGCAGTCTGACAGAAGTGAGGGTACCATTCTGTGCCATCAGCCCTTCTGACCACCACCAACATTCACACACAGGCAAGTTGGGTGAAGTGTCTTGCCTAAGGACACAATGATGGACCTGGGGATTGAACCTGTCACCCTCCGGTTGCCAGACTGGCCACTCTCCCAACTGAGCTACATACCGCCCTGTTAGGAATCTATAAACCTGTTGTTCAGAGGTAAACACACATGGGTCAGGTATTTATTCAGCCTTAATGACAATATATTGACGTCTTCTATTTATAATGTACAGTCTCTGCAGGCCTCATTTCAGTGGAAACTCTTTTCACCACTGTGTCTAACTGAAAGAGAGCACTGTGTGTTCAGGTGGCAGCAGTATACACACACACACACACACACACACACACACACACACACACACACACACACACACACACACACACACACACACACACACACACACACACTGAAATAAGTCATCACTATATAAACTGAATGTAGTTTGACATTTTGGCAGCCATAAAGCAGAGTTACCTGAAACACACAGTCAATAAAATATTGAAGAGAGTAATGAGCTTAATAGGATAAACATCAAAGGCCAAAACTGGTTCAATATTAAATCTACTACAGTGCATGTAGGCAGCATTAAATAAATCATTACACAGGTCAGGAAATAAAACGCTTGAGTCACAAAATCATGAGGTGTTTTTTTAAATGATTGTTATTCTTTCTGATTCAACAAATAAAAGTAAAAATGAGGTAATGACTACAAAAATATATATTTTAAATAGGAAAGTAAATGATCCCACTCTCAAAATGGGTGGAGTCTCCAGAAACAGGAAGTAGTCCTCTAACCAGAGCTATAGTCAGATCAGGAGAGACAATAATACAGAGGGAAAAAGAATCAATGCAATGCATTTTGCTCTAGACATTAGTGGGGACCGGGACTCTGGTCTTAGGAGCCTCTAGCTATAGCAGACTTGGCAATCTATGTGCCCTCATTAGAGAACAAAAGTTCAGCAAGTAGCCAACATACTGTATAGAGGTGCCAGCCTGTTAAGAGATTTCAAAGTGAATCCTAAAACACACAGGAGGCCAGTTGGGGTGATGTGTACAGGCTGGTAGAAGACAGGCTGCAGCGTTCTGTACTGGCTGCATACTAACCCTGTATGAGGGATGGATCAGTACCAAAGGTGTGAGAAAATAAAAACATCAATTTCTATCTGCAAATCTTTGACAATATGAGACCCATCAACCTTGACTATCAGTAAAAACAGGTAAAAAGTTAACTTTATAATAAAATGTACCTGCTTTTCAAATGCAAAGTTGCTATTGGTATATGATTCTAAAGGTAGTCATTAAAAACTCTCTATGGTCAGATGAAAAATAAATGTTTCCTATCTCAACGAGTAATCACGGTAAATAATCACAATTTCAACACAGACCACAATAGTTGTGACTTATTTACATATTTATGCAGCTGTACTAATAAATAGCTTGTCTATTCCTAAACAAAGTTACACCAACATTCATAAAACACTATGGGTGGAAATGATTCATCAGATTGTCCAATAAGTGGATCACAAAATAACCTTGAGGCAAAATAATCAAAATCAGACTTTGTAAAAACCTGGTGACACTCAGTGATCATGTTATTAACAAATGTCCATCCATCCATCCATTTTCTGTACCTGCTTGGTCCCCCGCAGAGGGTTGAATGCAGGGGGGCTGGCACCTAACTCCAGCTGTCAAAGGGCGAGAGGCGGGGGACACCCTGGACGGGTCGCCAGTCCATCGCAGTTATTAACAAATGTTCAGGACGATAGAAAAAACCTTATACAAACAGCTGATGTATTTGTCATTAAAGCTGGATTGCCTGCAGTCAGAAGTCTGAATAGTGAGACCAGCGCTCTCAGTTTGAGAAGGGAGAGAAATAAAAGTCATGGCGGAGCATCAGACATGTTACCTTATCTCTACTTGTCTACTTGTCCAAACTGATTTTTGTTAAAAGTCTTTCCTAATGGGTTCTACTTGAAATTAAGTTTGTTTCATCATCATTTAAGCATTCTTTATTAAAGATTGTAAAGCTGTTGTACTCAGGTAGACAAAACATGGAGCTTTGAGGTAATTCTCTCACTCACCTCTGTGTACCTGTCCAGACTTTTATCATCTTTAGAAAGAGAGGAGTTACAAACATCCTGAAGTCTTGTTGCTGTACAGAGCTGTAAGACCTGGTAACTGGTAGAAAGATAAATTTACTGAAAAGAGTTTTAATTTAATGTAATCATCCAGACATATGCACGTACAGCAGAGTGCACTGATCTGACTGCAGAGAGGAGAGCTTTGAAGGTAGGAAAAGGTGGTGTTTTACCATTTTACATAAGAATTCGAGGAATAGATGGATTAGTAAACTCAATTACTAAAATACTTGATAGCTGCAGCCTTAAAAACTGCAATTTTTCTTCTTTCCTGTTTAAAATAAATCCTTATTGTGCATTCTAGAGGCATGACTTCAGATTTCCCAGTGACCTCTTCCACCCTGTTTATCAGCGCTGGCCTGGAGGGCTGTCTGCTTTGAAACCTGCAAGGATACAGGAGAGACATTTGGCCGGAATGACACGAGTCCTCACACAGGCAGAATTTTTCCTTACACAGCAGTAGGCTTAAACAGACACAGCTCACGCCCCTCACAAGGTCCTTAGTGTTTAAGGAAAAGTCCAAATGCAAAAATGTTCAGGTGTAAAAGCTTGTTATGGTTAAATTATGAGAATTATTAGAATAAATCCATAATAATTTGGCAGAAATATATTAAACACCAACACACGTCATCATTTTGAATTAATCAAAATAATAATGATAAGGATTTAAAATAAAAAAATAATAACTCGGCTTGTTAACTTGTTGGACATGAACACATTCACACTCCCTGAAATAAAATATCAGAATTCATTAATAATCACAGCCACGATGCTAATGCTGATTGACGGCCGGTCTGAGGCTGCCCTGCGTGACCTTCAGCTGGGCCCATAGGGAACGGCGAGCGGCGGTGCGAGGTGTGTGACAGTCCATGTCCCCGTGTCCCCTGTCCGAGATTGATTGGAGGTCGGCGCTATTTTTCCCAGGCGAGTCACGCCTCGTCATTGGCAGCATCAGTGAGAGAAAGTGACAGGACGCGTCGTATGGCCCGGAGAACTTTACTATTCAGAGAAAACACGACCGAAGCCTGGCGCCGTGCTTTAGCTTCATTTATAATGAAAATATTTAGAAGAGATGATTTAGAGTTTGTGTCAAATATAAAACAAAAACAACCAGACAGCAGAGATGTCGAATTACCTTGAAATGTCTGCTAGATTAATTTTTAAAAACCTGGTATTTAAAGGTGCTGCATTTTCAAAAAAAGGATTGATCCATGGAATGATCAGGAATCCTAAACAGGGCTCTTACCGGTGGCTGAAATCCTTTATAATGGTTAATATTTGACATGGTATTTTCAAGGTTTTAAAACTGCTTGAATTTATAATATATAGAATAAAGTGCTTGAAACTGTAAGTAAAATTGATTAAAACACAATAACAATTACAATTCATGTTATCCAAATTCCTATGTTCTGTAATAGAAAAAAAATGATTTGGGGTTAAAATACTCAGAGCCCCTAGTGGTTAGTGACACTGACTCCCACGTGGGAGAGTGGGTTTGATACCCGGTCCAAACCGACTTTCATTATGGGTTTAAAGGAGTGGTGTTATTGGGTTATTTTATAGTTTTGCATTGTTCTCTAGTGTAATTCAACGCTATCTGTGTATTTTTTATAAAGAAAGAAGCCTTGATGCTTATAATATAAGCTTTAGAAATGTGCTATTCTAAAGCTGAGTTTTAAACAGCTGGATTCTCATTAGTAATAATGATATGCACAGCCCTCGCTTCTGATTGGCTGTAGGTATTTGATACTAAATGTGACGGTAAACATGGCAGCTAGACTTTATGTGGATAAAGTTATGGTCGAAGGACAAATTAGAAGAACTGCTTCCTCAGCGTTTGTCAATGAATGATTCAGAAGGGTATACTCACAATAGAATTTACATTTTCTCCTAAAAGCTAAGCCAGCCTCAAGCAAATAGCCATTCGCTCCCTGCATGTGGGCTGCTGTCCACACCGAACTCCGCTTTCAGCTTCTGGATACCGATGCTCGACACGCGGGCTGATTCTTCCCACGTCCCGCATTACTCCTTCAGCCAAAAGTCAGCTGTGTTTTCCACCAACGAGAAGCGAAACTGAAACTCCGCCGGTCGCCACTCACATGCCAGCCGCTGCCCTCACCTCACGCACACACTGCTCTCAGTACTTTGTGTGTCTAAAGGCCTATTCATACTCCACGAGAAGAAAGAACTTTGTTCTCGCTGGGGAGCGCAGAGAACAAGAAAAAAGTTCGTTTCGGCAGGAAGCATTCATACTCCCCGAGAACTCAGCTGTCGAACTGCTTCAGTGACGTATCAAATGGGTGTGCGTATCAGGTGTGTGTATGTGCAGTTTAAAATGATCCGTCCTCGCTACGTGAGGAGCGGAGGCATACGGGTCTCCGGCGCAAACCCTCGCGGTTCGCGCTGGTCCTCCTAGCTCGAGTCGATCCAGACCGTGACTCGGACTCCTCGGTCCGTCCGCACAAAGCAGCACAGCAAGCGCCGGAGAAAAACGTCAACCGCTACCCGCAGTAACCACGCTCATCCTCCCTTTCTGACCAATCACAGCAGTTGTTCTCGGACATCCTGCCAAAAAAAGTTCGGCCCGGCTGATGTGCACAAGAACAAGCCGTTAGCGCTGCCGAACTGGGTCTGCGAGAACAAAATGACGTCATTTTGTTCTCTGCGCTCCCCAGCGAGAACAAAATTCTTTCTTCTCGTGGAGTATGAATAGGCCTTTAACCAAAACACCTCAGAATAAGTTCTAATTTCGCCAAGATTAGTCAAAATATATTACAAAGTTAGCCAATAGCTGCACCTACAGAATTTATTAACTTCCATGCAATAAATAAATAAATAAATAAAGCCAGCTCTGGGGTTCAAACTCAGTACCTCCAGATTTGTAGTCAGCATCATATAGATGCTACGCCACATGCCAGGTACAGGTTTGTGCTATAGCTATGCTATAGGTCTACATTCCGCCATGTTGAATTATCAAAAAAAAAAGACAAAAGCTAGCAGCTGGGCGGACCGAAATTCGTTACCATCTCAGCGAATACACGTTGTGACGTCACAACGTGTACAACTGCACAACTGCAATTTTAAGTTTCATTTCTTAGAAATTCAGTTTTTTTTTTTTTAAATAACCAGGGAACACAGAGTTTTCATGTTGGGCCTACATGACAGGCTCAGGGGGACCTATTAGAAACTATGAAAACCTGAAAAAAATGGATTCTGACAAAACCACCCCTTTAAATGTTACTGTTTAGGGACCGGGCAGGCCGAGGTGCACAAACACGTAAGAAAATAACAGCAAGTCCATATAAGGCTAGAAAACTACAATTGACTACAATATTAGATCAATAAAACTAATCTAATAATAATAATTATAATAACATTGGATTTTTATAGTGCTTTTTCCACTACTCAAAACGCTTAAACACGTGGGTGTTAATGGTCAGCTCGTGACATTTTCACATACACACTCATTAGGAATATGAGAGCTAGCTTACAAAAACTGGGGTTTTAACAGGTGAAGTCAAGACATTAAAAGTGCTTCTTCGACTGTTCTACACTCTCTAAAACAGAATTGAATCAGATACATCAATTCATTATTCTTTATGTTTAGCTAACTGGCAAATTAGCAATATTAAACTACTCTGAATAAATTTAACAGATTACTTCTGGTCTTTTTCTAAATAAAGTTCAGTTTTTTCTTTAAATAAAACCCACTACACTTAACAATCATTTATAAAATGAAAAGAAACAATGTTCATAAATGAAAACAACTCAATATTTAACCTTTTTTTCAGTTGGGTTACATTTTACTTAGAAGTAGTATCTAGTGCCCATGAAAAACTACTATAGAAAATAGTCTCCCACATCCCCTCGGGGGCTCCGTAAAAGTACTTGCATGAGACAAAGAAGTGAAATATAAATAATGTGCTGGAAAATCTTGAAAACACTCATTGAAAGTTCTTGAATCAGATTTTGGCAAAGGTACCCTGCTTTTCTTCTGTTTTTCTCCAAGACTCGTGAGTCGACCTTGACGTAAATATATCCGGCTGATGGTGTTATTTACAAGTGGGACATCAACAGTGTGGGCTGAAATTCCCTCCTGTGAATCTGTAATGAAAATACAGATCATTCCCGTATGGCTCTGCACAGTGTGACACACATAGTGCTGTATCAGCCCAGTGCACAAAATAGAAGAACACAGGCGTACGGCATGAGATGGCTCTGCCTGTTGAGTGGCTTGATTTGGAAAAAGACCATTTAAATGAATATCCTGGACCCTTTTGAAGTTTTTTTTGTGTGTAAAAGTTATAAATAATTACCATGCTACCTATTTAACACCTCTGACACACACGCACAGCACCGGTGACACACAACAGCAGCAGCCCACCCCACCCTGATTATACCTGGCTTCTCTCTAGTGGAGAATCAGCAGGTGAAAAGGGACAATTTTTTGTACAATTATTGTAAAATTATGTATAAAACAAAAAATGCATAAATAAAGTTGTTATATAATCATTTGCCAATCAAAAGCACAACTTTAAAAACAGATAAAAATTTTGTTAACTCAATTGCTGAAGATGACTATAGTCGTTTTTGGCATCTTTTGACGGGCCGGGCCAAATGACGTCCTCGCGCATCTTGTGAGTGAATATCACGCCTCTAAAGGTCATTTTCACCCGTGTGTGTCACATGATCATGAATAAGCCAACCTATGACGACATGATCCATTTGGGAAACGTAATTTCCAGCTGACAGTAACTGCCAGCTAGCTGACTAAACACATTACTAGATTCAATCGCCTGTAAAAACTGTCTCAATAAACTCATGGCAGCCAGATCAACACACACACACACACGGGTAGATCAGAACATTTCTAACAACTTACCGACCATGCTGGCTCCAAAACTCGACATTAGAAAGTGAAAAAAAAGTTTTTACATCTAAACAGGAAGTTAAACTGGAGGAAGCGAAGTTGCTACTTCCTGTAGGACTTCGAAAATAAAACAGGAATAATTTGCATCATAGTTCATATTTACATTTTCTGCCTGACTTCTCTTTTAATACAAAAAGCCTGTTTTCTCCATTTTGGGGTCAGAAACATGTTTTTGGTGAAACCCACCTATGTTCTACAGCAGATTGTGAAAGAAAACGCTAGAAACAAGCTGTTTTTTCCTGATGAAAGAAGAAAGTCTGCTTTCTTTTACTTGTTTCAGTATTTACATAGTCATAGACATTTCAAAAAACAGTAAAAATGCTCAAAAACACTGGCAGTCAGGGGCTTTATATTCAGATAATGGCTGGCAGCCAATGAGTTAAATATTTTTTTAATACAGACTAAAGAGTTAACTGAACATTATCTGGTATTTCATCACCATTCTTCAGCAGTGCCTCTCTTGAGCTGACTAGCCATGAAAACTGCTCTGGTCAGGGGACTATTTACAGTTTCAAGAGACTGCTCACTTTGACTGACGTCACAGGTGTGTATGGACCTTACTGTACAGTAGAGTTGATAAAATGCCACTTTGAAACAGTGGTTTTGGCAGCCATTAAATTTTAGTCATTTGGACCAAAATGTTGATTAGTTTAGTCCCATTTTAGTCATGTCTATATCTGATAGTTTTAGTCCAGTTTTAGTTGGCAAAAACTCAAAAAAGTTTTAGTCTAGTATTAGGTTTTTTTTTTTTTTTTTGTCAAAAGAAGTTGTACATTTTTGACAAAGTAATTTAGGTAAATATGTTAGAAATTATAATCACTCACATCAATCTATTCAAAAGTACCATATTGTATTGGCATTAAACAAGGAAAGTAAAAAAAACAGTCCCTCTTTATTCAGTCTTTCATCAACACCATCACCGTTTTGGGCTTTTAGAATAAAGGTCGGTTTCTCAGCTGCCATGACATCTTTTTCTGAGTGAAGCCAACAAGATCATGTGTTTGCTTATGGTAGGTTACTTTAGCAAACAGGATGTTTATGTTCAGTATGTGGCCCAAAACTAACAAAAAGGCTGTTGTTCAATCCACATCATGGATTGAGAGACAAAACAGCTAATTAATCTGCTCACTCACCACCATGTGGTCAGGAGTGTGAATTGCAATCTATTGAAGCGACAGAGGCACTTCTGAATTTTCCGTCACTGTTTTAAAAATGACAGAAAATATTGTAATAACATGAGCCATAAGGTCACTGTCATGGCTCATTCTATCTCAAGTTTTAAGTCCCGCCTCCTCCATATAAACAAATGAGGCATTGCCTCGCCTTCTTATGCTTATCTTGGACCTGGCCGTGGGGGCAGCATCCTAACTAGGGAGTCCCAGACCACCCTGTCCCCAGCCACCTTCACCAGTACCTTTGGCAGGATCCCAAGGCATTCCCGGGCCAGACTGAAGATGTACTTTCTCCAACATGTCCTGGATCGACCCGGGTGCCTCCTGCCTGCAGGACATACCCAAAACACCTCCCTGGGCAGGAGGCATCCTAACAAGATGCCCGAAGCACCTCAACTGGCTCCTCTCAATGTGGAGGAGCAGCGGAGATGTACGGGCTCCTCACCCTATCTCTAAGGCTGAGCCCGGCCACCCATGTGGAGAACTCATTTCAGCCACTTATCTCCATGATCTCATTCTTTCAGTCAGTACCCAAAGCTCATGACCATAGGTGAGGATTGGGAGGTAAATCAACCTGTAAATCGAGAGCCTTGCTTTCTGGCTCAGCTCCCTCTTTATCACCACAGACTGGTTTTGCATCCATATCAGACGCAGCCCCAGTCCGCCTGATGATCTCCCACTTCCTTCTTTCCTCACTCGGGAACAAGACCTGAGATATTAACATTCCTCCACTTGAGGTAGGACCTCCCTCCAGACCCAAAGTTAACAAATGGGGCATTGTCTTTGTTATTCTTTTCAGATGAATCTTTGAATCTGTTGACTTCTGATTATTCAAATAGTTCATTCCTTGTTGCTGTATATTCAAATTTACATTTAGTTATTTGATGCTTCAACAGGACGGTGTGGGAGGCATTAGGGTGGACTGGGAACCCCACATTCTGAGTGAGCAGCCTCTGGGGCTGACAATACAGCATGGCAGCCCCTGTAAAGAGATATAGTAGCTTCACTTTACAACAACAGAAGAAGATGGAAATACAGTTTAGACACTAAAATATCTTTGATGTTATTTATTTTGTTTGGTTGAGGCGCAGCTGGTTTAGAGTCTAGGCTTTGTGAAAAGACAACATCTGAAAACAAAGGGCTTTTATCCATGTAGAAATACTGCACCAGTGTATCCTGGTGGTATAGAGGAAAGGTAGGTTATTACCTACCAAGCTTACCTGTTTGGCCTGCACAGCTGTATCACAACAGTAAGACACTGATGGATGACGGAAGTGTGAAAGTAGGGTAGATGAGTCATTGATTACCTAGACAGCAGTGGCTGTCAGGACGAGTAAAACATGATTAGAGAGGACTTCACTAGACTGAAGGAAAATAAGGTTACATTGGTGGAAAACAGATCAGATAGGGAAGTAAAGACTCACAAAACTAGGGGTATCAGATTAGATTATAAATTAATAAACCCAGAAACAACCTGGCACTGAACAAACAACAAAATACTATATGTTTAGCCCTAATCTGCTCAATAACCAGTTTTTCAAGTCTGAGGTTCAGACCCCCCCGAGTTTCAGCCTTGGTCTGCTACCTGATCCTGTTCGTGGTGGCTCCACAGGTGGAAGAGTCCATACACCAGTTCAAGCTGAGCCCTGCTGGAACCCATGGTCTAAAGCCCAGTCACTATACTGTAGATGCTCACACATGGGTCCCAACCCCAGGCCTGGCTCCATGCTGAGACCCCTCCAGACCCCTACGTCCCAACCATTTAAGAAACTGTTCAATTTTACCACATTATTTGTCTTAGCTTCCTTGTATGTAGTGAATTATGAAAACTCCAACAATTAAATTAAAAAACATTCAAATTCTGGGTATTTTTTGTAAAATTTCAACAAATACTGTTTGTGTTTTAACAAATGCGTTTTTTAGTTCAACAGAACCTTCAATGCTTTAATAAGTTTTCTGAATTTGGAGACTGGCTACTATTGGGTGAACTTTAGATATACAGTAAAACATTCTGTACACCCACTTTTACCAGAAAGGCATGCTAAATTAATCAGTTCCAGACTCTGTGGAGTTCCACTCAGAACTAATGTTTTATTTCCATATTGTGTACTTAATTTAAATTCATAGAACCGTACAGGTTGCAGTTCACTAACAGAAACTCAAAATGTTTTCATTGAAGCTGACTAATAGAGGCTTGGCACTAAAAACCCTCATACCATAAAATACTTGGATTTGTCCTCTCTTTAGTGGAGTAATCAATTGTTTCACCTCCAGACCCATATTGAATTATATTTGTAGCTCTTATTTTGAAGGAGGCCTAATTGAATTTGGTCCACTGGGTATTAATCTTTAGTCATTCTGGTCAGAGGCGAGAAACTGGGTACAGGTCAGACATTTACATGCTGTAATTAGGGTCACTAAAATGGAAAGAGAAGAAATCTAGTGCTTTAGAAAGGATGGGGCGGGGGTGAGTAGTAAGCTAAAGTAGTAAAATAGGGGTGAAGTAAAGATTGAAGTTGGGGCTATGGCCCCAAACATGCCAAAAACAACATTAGAGTGAAAACAGTAAAGCAGCATTATGTTTGCAATTCATCAAAGAAAATGTTAGCCTGCTGTGCGCACTACAATGTATATTATGATCTGTGTTCACTTTACCAATGTTTTCGATCTCATCATTAGTTGTATATTTTGAATGAATAACATCTTAGCTCTATATTCTAATGACATTTGTCCTGAAAGCACGTAGCACAACAACATGCTAGCATACAAAGTCCTGAATGTAGCGGCTTCAATCTTCTTGAATCCTCTAGCAAAGGCTTACAAATCGGTCACTCCAGTCATCAAAGGATCATCGTCAAGCAGTTCTTACACCATGCTACAAATCCAGACTCTTTTCATGTGTCATTCCACGATAGTGTTCTCTCTTTGTGCAATTCCCTCTTTACTTGCTTTCTTTCCTTAATCTTGACCTCTGGCAGAGACTGACTAGTGTTCATCTCTTTAAGTAAGGCATCCCCAAATGGCGGACTCCAGTCCAGATCCGGACCCAGAGCCAGTTCTGTTCAGATCATGCAGCAAATCCAGGACTTGGTCCCCGGTTCAGAGGAAGGGAGCGCATCCTGGAAGATGTGCGAGTCCCACTGGGGGGCTACCATGGGCCTGCAACAAGCTTGGCACCTGTCACACCCCCTCCCCCAAAATGGATTGCACCATACGTGATTCAGAGCTTGGTCCAGGGGGAGGGGCTGCAGCCAGGAGCTGAGCGAGTCGCGCACCCGCTGCAACCCCTTAGTGGTTTGCGCAGAACACCAACCCCTCGCACCCACCCACCAAGGACTGAGTCACGTAAGCCGATCTGGACCTTTGGCATTTTTAATACTTCATGTCAAGCAGAACCGATTTGTCTCGCCTCGCCTTCCTCTGCTTATACGAGTCCGGGTCGCGGAGGCAGCATCCCAAATCGGGCATCCCGGGCCATCCTTTCCCCAGCCGCCAGTGCCTCAGCTGGGACACGCAGGTGTTCCCCGGCCAACCTGAAGATGTAAAGCCTTGTTTTCAGCTCTCTCTTCACCATCTCCTGCTCCCTTCTTCCCTCAAGACCCTGAGATACTAAAACTCCTCCACTATAGGCAGGACCTCCCTTCCGACTCGAAGTTGACAAGCCACCCTTTTCTGGTCATTTGTAAAGATTTTATTTGAACTTTTAACCTCCTAATCTGAACATGTATTGCTAAGTAGTCTGACTCTCCTCCATGACTTTTTCCTCTCTGCTCTTTAAAGAGAGAATGCTGGTCTCACTATAGACTAATGCAGGGAATCCAGTTTTAATCCCAAATACATCAGTTGTTTTGCCTGAAAGATGTTTTTGCCATAAAATTGTTCAATAATTAATTAATCGTTTCAGTCCTGAGAAACACTTTTAAGAAAGTAAGGAAGTCCAGCTGCTTTTTCTTTGAACATACTAGGATTGTGTATGGAAGAAACAGAAGAAGTAATGACCTGGATGCTAATTAGCAAAAGAATAAGAATGAAGGAGAAGCTCTAGCTTCCCACCTCACGTTCTACCCCCCCGTAAAGTCACAGGGACAAACAAGCACACCATGTATTTACGATAGCACCTAATCTATGTTTCCTTCCTACACCTGGCCTCTGTACTCTCCTACTCAGTTCAACAATACAGAAGCAGCCATAAACCCCTCGAGGGACCTGGAATTGGCACACAGAACATCAAAGAGATCACACACTCCGAGTATTAATCATCCCCCTCTCTATGACATACTTACATGACAAGACAGAGCCCCCTTTCATATCTTATTTCTACAGCTACACCATCGCTAAGTTAAATAAGGCTCACAAATAGTCTCTTTTATGAAGCAGACTCAGAGAGCAAAGAGTTAAAACTGCTCTATCTCCCCTCCTTAATGTCCTGTAAGCATTTAAATAAAACCCACAATAACCCAGAGAGCTGTATAAGTACATTTTAAGCCATAAATTCAATCATATTTTCAATTATAGACAAAAAAAAGCTCTGGCTGGCTGAGCGGGATGAAATGTAACAAAGACAAATAATCACTTCCCGTTTCATATTTCTACCACTCTGTCCAGCAGAAAATTATATTTCTGCATTTAATAAATAAAAAAGAAGTGCTAATCTCTGTGGTGAAAGAGGGAGACCTAATAAAGAAACATGTTGACACGTGTATTTAAGGCTTCTGTAATTAAATATGAGGATTTGAAAAGGAGAGAGAGAAATACTGAGATGCACAAAAATTTAAAGAGGGTGAAGAAAAGAGGAAAAGCTAATGGAGTCAAAACATCAGCTGAAAACATTTCCTTCAAACTGTAAAATACTCAGGTTGTGTTGCTCTATTCTTTTTGTGTACATGTCTAATGTACCCTTTAAGCCTGGAATACATAATATCAAAAATTATTTTAAAAATCTTCATTTATTGGCTAGTATTGGCTTTATTGGCTTCATAAAGAAATAAAACGGCCACTTTCCACCTGTAAATCCTCCAGAGAGCAGTAGACATGTATGGGACTGGATAGGGCAGGTTTTTGATGGAAGTACTAAAACTAATGGTGCTTTCACATCTGGGTCTGCTTGGTCTGGCTCAGGTAGGGTATTTGTTTTCACATCTGGGTCACGTGCATTACCCGTGCAGAGCCAACCTTTTTGTTAAGACTTATTCCTCAGCTGTCCGACTGCGGCTGAGCTGATCCCACACTGCAGACTGATTGCCGGCTGAAATCTTGTGTCTACCTATAGTGCAAGCCTCTGGTTGGCCTGGTAGTGTGGGGAAGTGATGTCACAAAATAGCACCAAAACTGAACAAATTCCACCTATTGTCATTTCCTGGCATTTTTCTAAGTGACTTGAACCACAGAAGATGTGTTCTCAGCTTACTTCTCCAAAGATTAAACAATGGAACAAAGGAGAGGTTAAAGCCTTCCTGTCCTTGCTGACAGAGGAACAAATCCAGCTAGATGGTGCGGTGAGATATGCCCGTGCTTGATCACTTCCACGTTCCTGAGAAAGCCGAGTAAACAACAACAACCTGGCCGTGTGGGGCCGGGCTGACCATAACTGGACCAGACCAAGCCTATGTGGTCACTTCCAAGCTAGAAGTGGTTTGATAAACAACAAGGGGTTAAAGATTAGTGTGTGGAAGAATGGGCCAAAATCACACACATGGTTTGACTTCTTTATGTGTGGATTGGATGGATTGTTACCAACATCTGGTGAGAATTTTGTGTCAATAACAGGTTTTGAAATATATTAACTTAGAAAATGGGTGACGTGTTCGATACTGATTTAATAAACTTGCAATATTTTAAAATGATTTTGGTAGCAAAGAAGCCAAACTAATATCAGCAACTCCTCCATCTTCAGAAACAAAACAGATTTTTACCCAGACTTACTGTAAGACAGTAGGCTGAGGAGTAGATACCCCAAAAAGCATCTATTTTAATATATTGTTAGCTATGCAAGATCCTTCCATGACAGTCTAATTGCATGAATAAATTAACAGTTCAGATCTTTCTAAGTGAGTTTTTATGTACAAGGTATGAGTAATTTACACACTACCTGTTGTAGAAATCTCAGAAGGGCTTCTGTTTTGAGAAACAGAGATTAGTGCTGACTGACTTCTCAGGCTAATGGTTAGTCACAGGGGGACAGTTTCTAAGTAATTACTGCTGTCTTAAACTGGCTCCAATCTCAAAACTGACATAGCATTTCATTCAAATACTACTTAAATAGGAATTACGCTGGCAAAAATGTGAGATTATGTGGTTCTTTAGATAGAATGATTTTGTTAGTTACAGCATAGATTAGCAGATCACCTATAACCCTTCCAGTTCAACATGTAACCCTTCTGACTGGAATTAAAAAAAGGAATGCAAAACTGACAGTCAGGTTAGGATGTGTTAGTTAATGTTTAATGATGAACTATATTTGGTTGGTTAATGATATACTTATGGTTGGTTAATGACATAGTAATGGCTGATTATTGATTAACTAAATGCTAGTTAATGGTTGGTTAAAAAGTTGACTAATGATTATTCAATGATTGACAAATGGTTGGTTGTTAATGATGAACAAATGGTTGGGTAATGATGAACTAAAGGTTGGTCAATTATGGAATAATGGTTGATAAATGACTAATGGTTGGTAGGTTCATGATGAACTAATGGTTGGTTAATTATGGACTAATGGTTGATTAATAGTGGTCTAATGGTTAGTTAATGATGGACTAATGGTTGGTTAATGATGAACCAATGGTTGGTTAATAGTGGGCTAATGGTTAGTTAATGATGGCCTAATGGTTGGTTAATAGTGGACTAATGGTTGGTTATTAGTGGACTAATAATTGGTTGATAGTGGACTAATGGTTGGTTATTAGTGGACTAATGGTTGTTTAATGATGGACTAGTGGTTGGTTAATAGTGGACTAATGGTTGTTTAATGATGGACTAGTGGTTGGTTATTAGTGGACTAATGGTTGGTTGATAGTGGACTAATGGTTGTTTAATGATGGACTAGTGGTTGGTTATTAGTGGACTAATGGTTGGTTGATAGTGGACTAATGGTTACTTAATGATGGACTAACGGTTGGTTAATGATGAACTAATGGTTGGTTATTAGTGGACTAATGGTTAGTCAATGATGGACTAATGGTTGGTTAATAGTGGTCTAATGGTTAGTTAATGATGGACTAATGGTTGGTTAATGATGAACCAATGGTTGGTTAATAGTGGGCTAATGGTTAGTTAATGATGGCCTAATGGTTGGTTAATAGTGGACTAATGGTTGGTTATTAGTGGACTAATAATTGGTTGATAGTGGACTAATGGTTGGTTATTAGTGGACTAATGGTTGTTTAATGATGGACTAGTGGTTGGTTAATAGTGGACTAATGGTTGTTTAATGATGGACTAGTGGTTGGTTATTAGTGGACTAATGGTTAGTTAATGATGGACTAATGGTTGGTTAATGATGAACTAATGGTTGTTATTAGTGGACTAATAATTGGTTGATAGTGGACTAATGGATAGTTAATGATGGACTAATGGTTGGTTAATAGTGGACGAATGGTTGGTTAATAGTGGAATAATGCTTGGTTATTAGTGGACTAATGATTAGTTAACAGTGGACCAAAAGTTGGTTAATGATGGACTAATGGTTGTTTAATAGAAGACTAATGGTTGGTTAATAGTGGACTAATTGTTGGTTAGTAATGGAGTAATGGTTGGTTAAGAGTGGACTAATGGTTGGTATACAGTGGACTAAAGGTTAATTAATGATGGACTAAAGGTTAGTTAATGATGGACTAAAGGTTAGTTAATAATGGACTAGTGGTTGGTTAATAATGGACTAATTGTTGGTTAATAATGGAGAAATGGCTGGTTAAGAGTGGACTAATGGTTGGTTAATAATGGACTAATAGTTGGTTAATGATGGACTAATGGTTGGTTAATAGTGGACTAATTGTTGGTTAATAATGGATTAATGGCTGGTTAAGAGTGGACTAATGGTTGGTTAATAATGGACTAATTGTTGGTTAAGGATGGACTAATGGTTGGTTAATAGTCAACTAATTGTTGGTTATTATTGGACTAAATGGTTGTGGACTAATGGTTGGTTAATGGTAGATTAATGGTTAGTTAATGATGGACTAATGGTTAGTTAATGATCGTAATCACTCTGCTAACAGTGTATTGACATCTTTTTTAGATGGTAGTGATGACATATTCATGACATGGAAGTGCCCCTGACTGATCTTGTTGTTTAGAATATAAATCAGAACTGTCCATACTGGTCTCATGCCCAGGCTGTAATGTTTCTTTAAGAATCAATGTCATCTTAGATTGGTACGATTTTGCAGTGAGTGCATCTTGATCTGGTTAGGGCTCAGATTTTCTTCACACTGAAGAGGTTTGAAGCAGCACAGCCACACTTTAATAGGTTGTGTCTTGAAAAGCATAGCAGGGAGCCTCAGGTAGTATCACTTAATAAAACTTGACTCTCAGTCTGTTACACAAACACTTATACCTGCAACCTAAACACTCCACATTCTGATTGAAGGCAAGAATTATTTGGCTGATTTGACAGCAGTGGTTCAGGTAGATCAACAGCCTTCTGCTGTCACAGAGTTCAATAGCAGTTCAATTATCCCTTCTTCCACCACATGCTGACTTGGTCTCGGGAATACACTGAACACCATGTAGCCTCCAGATTTGCAAACTGTGGTGTGAGTGCACAGATATGTTAATGCAAGGTATAGAAAATCACTATGCAAATACCGTTTATATAGCATTTACCTGCATGACTCAAAGGATAGTTAGAAGGGTCATTGAACAAAATGTGACATCCGTGACTAAGTCTGATTTCAGTTTTTAAGCCTTAAACTCCACATAATCTGTTGGAACTGAAGAAGCTTTTAAAAGGAGAGGTAAAGCATCTTCAAAAAATACTTGACTTCTATTGAAGGACTTAGGATTTTAGGTACTTGGATCTGTTTTTAAGGACTAAAGGAGTAGCGCCAATGTTATTTTAAAAAGTTCTTCCTTTCTACAGTGACATTTCAGAACACCTGTTGTCTAAAAATCTTTTGAAATATCTACTTGAAAAAGGTCAATAGCATTGCTCCTGATAGGTACATCAAACTAATGAGAATGTGAACAACAATGTGTTTGTGTTAAAACTGAGTGTACTATGACTATGCTCTCATCTGCATCTCTGCAGTTTTTCATTTCTGTGTACATTTGGTAAATACACAGATAAATTTTAAAAAACAACAATTTCCGTTTACTACCTGTAAACTCAGTGCTGTTTCAACAAGACAAATGACCAAAGGTTGTAATGCTGATGCAGTTTGTTAGCAATGTACCCTTTCAGCAAATGGGTCCTATTTTGACTCCCAGCTGGGACCTTTGCAGTTTGTGTTTTCCTCACTGTTAACAACTCCTTAAGAAGATGCTAGAAGTATGTAAAAGATGTTGGAACATAACTTGCAGAATTGGCAATGTAACATAATGAGGAAGACAATAAGTGAGTAAAAACAAGGGTAATATGTTTACATATGAACTTTCACTTCTGCTTTTAGTTATACCAAAAACAATGTACAGTATTTGGGCTTAGGATTGGCAAGTAGCTCAAAACAAATCTTCTGGCAGAATTAAATGTTTTTTTGTGTAATTTGTTTTAGTGCATATATTTATTTTTATAAAATGTGTTTTTTTAAATATTTAAATCCCACATTGGCAGTAAGGGATGAAGTTAACCAACAGCAGTTTCACACATGTGGTTCATTTGCAGACTGGATATGGGGGGGGGTCAACACCTCCTGCTCTGACTGCTTGGGGACTGGCTCAGCTGTGAGGGATTTAGGATGGGAGGGGCCTCCTGCAGTCCCTGCTGCTTATTGAGAAGAAAACAATCAATATACTTTTATTTCAAAATCTCCAAAAGTCTCAAAAAACACACACACAAAAAGTCCATTGATTTGTTGCTATTCACTTTTCCGAGAAAGAGTTGCTAGATGGGACAAAGTCTTTAAGTTGGCAACACTGGATCTCCTTGTACATCCATAGATTCTCTCTGGGTACTCTGGTTTCCTTCCGCAAACCAAAGACTTACACATGACTTTAAGGTTTAAAGGTTTAAACACATAATACACACCTAAATAACACTAGGCATGTATTATGTGTTTGAACTGTTGTTTGTCTTTGTGTGGCCTTATAATAGACTGGTGACCAGCCCAGGGTGTACTGCATCAATCACTGGCACTCAACAAAGTGCATGTAACTAAATTCATGTCCAATATTTTTGGGAATTTTACTCTAAATAGGCCATAAACCAAACGCCAACCTCTGACCAAGTACATAGGAATCAGACTCAGTAGGATAATAGACAGCTTAGCAAGTTTCCTCCTCACCAGAGCTGCAGTTTAAATTCCTTTAAAAAATGGCATGACTCAGTGACCTTGTCCTCCAAATAACTGAGAGCAGAGTGCTGATCAAAGCTACCTATCTGATCTCCAAATGGGCCTAATTGGGCAGATGATTAGTGTAGTGAGAGGCGTTCACATCAGGCTCAGTGAACCAAAATAATTCTCCAGTTCAGATAAGAAGCTGGTGTCAACTGTCTGGAGTGCTTTCAGTAAATTCGCTCTGCTCGTTGCATCAAGGTGATATGTTAAATAGGACGGGTGCAGGTGAGTCACAGGATTTGATAAAGAAAATTGGAATAATTTTTATACAGTCTTGATACACGTATATCACATTAAGAGGACTTATCAAAGACGAGTTGTAGAGAATAAAATTCACTCCTTAGTCTTTCTTCTTTGCTTTTTTTTTAAGGAATACAGATATATATTATTCTTTCAAACGACTTGATTTAAATATGAAAAGTGGTCACAGCCTATTTAAATAAAATGTTTTACTTTGGGTATTATTCTCCACCTTTGTATTTCTCCATGCTAATTTTGTGAATTCATAGGGCAATGGGTATTTTTGTGCTTGTCAGAGCATACAAGTAGAGGCAATGAGGCAAAAGAAACAACATTAGAGCCTCTTGTTTGAGACCGCTAATTCATGGAGCAGGTAGGCAGGGTGAGGGAAAGGACGAGGGGGAGGGGGGAGGGGGAGGAATGAATGTGAGTTGACTGCTCTGATCCGGAGCATAACTAATCGCTGCTATTCTAAATGTCAGCAAAGACCTGCACGGACAAACTCTGTGATCACACAGGAAGTATTAAATTACACGACCTGTTGAAAGTACAGTTGAATTAGTTGAATAATAACTACAGGAAAAAAAAGAGAGAGAGGGCTCTTCTGATGAAAAGAAAGGGATGAAACTGAGGGTGGAGGCTGAAGTAATCTGTTAAGAACAGGACAGGAGGTTCCTTTTGATTGTTCTTTTGTTCACTAAGGCAAAAAACATACTGAATTGAGTTATAAACTGTCCATTTTATATGTATAAGTATAACCAGCAGTGCACCTAATTTTTTTCATTGAGGTCCTCTATGGAGAATCTGGCGCTGACGTTTGGTGCACACCTGCTCTCCATGACCTGGTCAACGGGGGTGGGTAGGGGGATCTGGCGGTGCGGCGTGTGTCTCATCAAACTCTCGCGCTGTAGGAATGCAGTTTTGCTCTGCAACAGGATGTAAAGATCTTCAGTTTGTGATCACGGTTTGTGCAATTGTGACCACAAATGTGCAGGGATGCAAAGGTGATTTCAGGAAGACGCATCTGTCACTCACGCATGGTATCTGGTGTGCACGTGCACTGGCAGACCATTCGTTTGAGAAAGATTTGAACAAGTTTGGCACATTGTTGTGCTTAGGGTCATTAATGTTTTAGATTACAGTGTTCACAGGATACTTTAAATTAAAAAAAAGAAAAATATCGTGAAATCCTAAAAACGCACAACCTTGCATAAATGAAAAATATGATCATGAGAAAATGATAAAATAGGCTACAAATAAAAACACTAATGTGCTTGAGTGCATTAAAGGGTTAACTGTTAGCAAACCTTTTTATTTTTAACTTAATGTTTTGTACTAAATAACAATGAAGGACCACAGGGCTGCTTAAGGACTTTTGACTGGGACATAAGTTTTAATCCTGAAACCAGATTGAGAGAAATGCTTCACCCAGGGGTCTGTAACCCACGGCTCTGGAGCCACATGTGGCTCTCTGAAGTGGCTCCTTGTAACTTTGAGCAAGAATAACCTGAACCGGAGAATTGTTGATATTTAAACTGACACTATAAAAGATTTTGTTTTTAAAATTATGTAAACGATGCCTGAAGTTTCCACATCAGAAAGACACAAATAACAAGTTCAATGCTAGAAATGGATAAAAACAACTCAAGTTTTCAACCTAAAATGTTTTTTTAAAATGTAGTGATCAATTTCATTGTGCAGCTAGTATTTTATTAGCTTACTCTTTACTTTCTTTATGCAATGTTTTCTTTTCCAAATCCACCAGGAAACTCACATTTTTACTTTTACTTTTGTCAAAGTGCTGCAAAAACAGAAGATCGTTTTTCACATTTGTTGAAATTCACAGAACCCTAAAACATCAAGACAGGATGCAGTTGTACCATACAACAAACTATTTTAATAACAAAATAAAATTGAAATAATAAAAAGCGTCTCTTATTATACACCTGGGGTCTCATTTTTTTTTTTTTTTTTTTTTTTAACCCCGTGTCCTGTCCGGCTGTGGAGCAAACAGAATAATGTCTGAGTGCCAAAAACAAGCCCAACAGTGTTGCTGTTTCAGGTGAGAGGTTACAGCCACTGCTATAAAACTCCTCCTGATTTTTGTTTAAATATAACCCCCAAAATCTTTACTAGAATGTTTTTATGGTTGATTGGACACGGAGCCTGAAAGTGAAGGGAAGGGTACAGAAAGAGGGATGGGGGAGAAAGTAAACAGAAAAAGAAGAGAACAAGAGACGTGAAGAATCCACTTCTAGACCTGTAAATAAAGCACAAACAAACAAAACAGGAAGAAAAGATACAACAGCAACAAACAGCATATGAATACACAACAGTTGTGATATTCTTCAAATGTATACGTATACACCAGTTCAAGAGAGTTCAGTGCCAACCACAGCCCCAGTCAATGTGTCTGAAAACACCTGAGTCCATCTTTATGTGAGCACCTTGTGATCACCTGTGTGTATACATGTGCGCTTGTTTATGTAAGGTTTCTCTATTGAAACATTCAATAATAAGTTCGAGGAGCCACAGACCCGTCCCCAAGGCCCATGGGGGACGTGGAGGAGGTCCAGGCCCCAGACGTCCATAGGCCACCCAGGGCACGGACACCCCAGGGAGATCGCCGTCAGGGCAGTCGCTAAACTCTCCCCCAGAGGGCGCAGAGGCTCACCCCACGTGGGCCCCCCGGCAGTCGCCGCGCTAGAGCCCCTGGGGGGCCGCGGCTAGGAGCTCACAGGCACCGCCTGCAGCCGGCCATCCAGGGTAGATCTAGCCGGAACCAGAGACCCGAGACCCAGGAGCGAACCAGCCCCAGCAGAGGCCCGACCACCCCCGGGGGCCCAGATCCCACCAGGCCGCCACAGGAAGAAGAGCAGGCAGACGCCCCCAGCACCCAGCCCCAGACCCCGAGACACCCCAGCACGCCACTGGAGAAAGGCACCACCAATGCCGAGGCGCAGCCAGGGAGGATAGTCTCTGCTGAGGAGGGTCTAGCATGTCACAGAGAGGGGGGGGGGGACGAAACCTGACAGAAAAACAGTCACACACAGACACAATCACTCTCCCTCCCTCATGCGTGCACACACACATTCCTGCAAACATACCAAGACACACAATAGACGCTGTACACCCACTCTCGCTCCCCATGCACTCTCTATGTTCAGGACCAGGGACCAGCGCCCTGAGGGTGAAGCCGGCCCTGAGATCCAGAAGATGGTCCCTCCCTTACTGAAGTGGGGATAAGCAGACCACCGCGCACCCCGCCACAGCCGAGCAGCCCCCCACCGCAGACTGGGGTCTCATTTTTAAAGCTTGCTCATGCACAAAACAGGGTCAGTTTCTATACAAACTTTGTGATTTTTAAAAAAGACGTGGCAGAAAATTGTGCATAACTTTAAGCAAACTCCTTGGCGACCTTGGTATGAGCACTTTTGGAAGAAACAAAACTGGCAGCACAGCCAGTGAGATGGAAAAATTGTGAATTTAAAACACATTTTCAGACTTTTAGAACTCTTGTAGACCCTCACACACACAAAACCAGCAGTCCCGTCCCCCTATTTCTGAACAGAATAAAAATGAGCTCAAGTACTGCTTACACTAAAGTTGATTAATGA
The DNA here is from genome assembly GCA_006937965.1 of Callopanchax toddi. Taxonomy (NCBI): domain Eukaryota; kingdom Metazoa; phylum Chordata; class Actinopteri; order Cyprinodontiformes; family Nothobranchiidae; genus Callopanchax; species Callopanchax toddi. Next base: position 2,256,871 of record SSNR01000053.1, on the reverse strand, counting down.
GGCCCCTGGTAATTGATAAGTAATCAACTACAGTATTTGATGTAATTTAATATTTTAAAGCACTAAAATGTAGGTGTGTAAGAAAAAATCCATACACTGATATATTGCAATATTTTGTATAATGATATTATATCAATGTTCATTCAAATAAACTCAATTTCTTATTACCATTCAAATTTTAACAGCGGTAGCTCAAATTGTGTTGCATTTCAACTCCTGACCACTGTTGGCTGCAGTCATTAGTCCTCAGCAGTCGTCTGCATCCACGGAACATCAAGATCTCACAATAGTTCAACAGCAGAGTCAAATACTCAGGCAACACAACAAATTTGTGAGTACATGCGTCTAGATACCATGATGAAGTAGCACTGAAGGATCATCTTAGCATAAAGCAAATTGATTCAGCTCAGTGGAACGACTGAAGAGGAAAACTTCTCTGTTCAGCTGTGACACTTTTCCAACAATTAAATTCATAAATATCGCAATACACCATATCACTTGTAGTAATGCGATATAATTGTTGCCCCTGTATTGTGATGCACATCATATTGCCAGATTCTTGACAATACACACTCCTACTATAGTGCATCTTAACGTTTTGTGTATCTCTAAAGGGGCAACTTACCACATTCTACTATTCCTAAATAAATGGCAGAAACTGCATTGTTCTGAAAATGTAATTTCCTTGTATTTCATTACATAGTTTATTCATGTTGTAGCTAACAGTTAAAAGTTTAGAATTAAAAAAATATCTGAAAATTGGGTCAAGCTCATTTTGTGGCTCTATACAAATATTATTCTGTTTAAGAGACTCGTGCAGGTCACAGCCCCCTGGCCCAAGCTAAGGTTGGTAATCATATCAAGTCTACACTGAGTGAATACCTAATAGCACAAAGTCTCAGTTACAGTCACTTTGACCCGGCCGATTAATGGGGAAATTAATCAGCTAATTCTAATATTAAGTGAATTATTCAGTCAAGCAGCGGGGCTTGGCTACTGTAACCACAGACCATTAACTTGTGTAGAGCATTACAGCTTTAGTCTAATAACATCTAACGGAGCAAGCACACTCATCATAAAGGAACAGACAGGAGGCCTTGATAGCAGGCCTCTCCAGCATTTATAAGTGCCCTTCTTAACCCCTCACAAAGCAGCAGTATCAGACTCAGGAGGGCCTTCAAAACGTTCTTTATATCAATGCTTTACCCCTCTGCACAAATTACAAATCCGTTCTCTTTTAAATACACTTCTTTCTACCCCTCTCACTTCCTTATATCTGCGTTTTCTCCCCCGGACTTTCAAGTTCACTCCCTGTTTTCTCTTTTTCTGATATTTTAACCAGTCTGGAGCAGGCATTTGAACATTTATTATGACTTTTAAATTCCTCTCGTCAGTTTTCTTTTAAGCAGGGGGCTGGTGGCCAATTCCAGCTGAGTAACTAATGGAAAGTGTTTATCACAGTCGAACAAAATGAAACCATTTGAACAGGCAACACTATTGAACTAGGAAAATATTAAGAGATTCACATTTGACTCATGTTATTGCAGGGTTTTTTTTTTAATTTTACACTAAAAATATGCTCAATATTGCCTCGCTTTGCCTTCTCCCACTTATGCGGAGCCGGGTCACGGGGGCAGCATCCACAGTAGGGAATCCCAGATTGTCCTCTCCCCAACCACCTCCACCAGCTCCTCTGATGGGACCCCAAGGCGTTCCCTGGCCAGCCTAAACATATAATTCCTCCAGCGTGTGTTGGAATGACCCAGAGGCCTCCTGCAAGCAGGACATGCCTGAAACACCTCTCCAGGGAGGTGTCTAGGAGGCATCCTGACCAGATTCCCACACCACCTCAGCTCATCTTGATGTGGAGGAGCAGCAGTTCTAATTCAAGTACCTCCTGAATGTCAACTTCCTCCTATCTCCTATAACTCCTCACCCTATCTCTAAGGTGGGCCTGGCCACCCTGTGGAGGTCATTTCAGTCACTCTTGTTTTATTTTTGGTCTTTACCCAAAGCTCGTGACCCTATGTGAGATAAATCAAGAGCCTTGCTTTGCATCTTCCCCACTACAGACTGGTTCATTGTTCACTGGTTCAGCATCACTGCAGAAGCTGCCCTGATCCACCTGTCAATCTCCCGCTTTCTCCTACCTAAACTCCCCCACTTGAGTTAAGACCTGTCCTTCGACCTGCAGTTGGCAAGCCACCCTTTTCCGGTCCAGATCCATGGTCTCTGATTTGGAGGTGCTGATCCTCATCCCAGCCACTTCACACTCAGCTGTGAACCTCCCCAGCAAGAGCTGAAGGTCAGATCTTGATGAAGCTAAAGGACCACATCAGTAGCGTAGCCAGAAATAGCTTTTCATCTGGGCCTAATAAAAAATGGGTGGGCCCAATAAATCTAATTGAAAATCAGTTTATTTCCTAAATGTCACTTTTGTTTAAGCAGATATGTGTCCATACAGTGATTCCTCGTTTATTCTGGGAGTACGTTCTAAAAATAACCCGCAATGCGGTGAAATCCGCCAAGTATCAGTTTTATATTTTTACTATTATTCCAGATGTGTTAAGGCGGTAAAACCTCACTACACACTTTATACACTTTTCTCAGACAGGGATTAACATTTTCACACCTTGATCTCTTGTATAAACACCGGACCATCAGCACGGCAGAATAAATCATTTAAAGCGGCTCTCTGGAGCATTTTTCTCTGTATCAAAGTTTTCTAAATGTTTTAAATGATACTTCAGGTCTAAACTATGATCTATGGGTTGAGTTCCACAACATCTGTCATTCTGATGAAGACCCTCCTTCCTCCTAGAGACCCCTTTCCATTATTTCTTGACGCCGACATTTTTCAGCCAATGAAATTCAAATTTCTGCATTCTCTCAACATGCACGCGCATCGACCAAACCTGTACCAGTAGGGGGCGCTGTCGTACAGGACGCTCCGTGTGTTTCTCTGCCGTCTCAGCAGTTCACTGAGGACTCACGGCTCATTTCTACTAAAAACCTACCCATTCTCCAGCTAAAGATGGATTTATTTTAATTTTTAAACCTTTCACCTCACAGAATGGCAAGGCTTGACAGGATTATGCGTTTATTTTGGTCAGAAAGTTCATCCAGGGCCGAGTCAAGTTCAGCTTCAGAGTCCAGCAGCAGCTCTCTGCTAACAGAGCTAATATCAGAAGCAGCAGGGACAGAGAGGGCTCATCAGACCCTCGTAGTATTGTTGGAATAAGATTTTGAACTGTGAGTGATTAAACCCTACACATTGAGCTGTACAGTTCATGTCCGAAGTATATGCGCTGTGTGCACGCGCGCACACGCGACCGGACGCGCGTGTCGAGATGTTTTGAGGAGGAGCCTTTGGACGCTAGATTCAAAAACTGCTCTCTTGATGAAATCCTCCGGAGTGCTGCTTTAATTGATGTTTCTGAATGCGTCTGACTGACACCTTGTGTTTCATCATGGTAAAAAAAAAAACCACACAGCTGCTGCTGAGACGTGATCTGAGAGCTGCTCTGTGTTTATCACTAGAGGTCTCAATTTCAGCCCGAGCCATCGGATTGGGTCAAATTATTACGTTAATTATTTCAGGTCGGGAGAGAGAGAGAGAGAGAGAGAGAGAGAGAGAGAGAGAGAGAGAGAGAGAGAGAAAAGAGAAGAGGAGAGCGCACCGTTTGGAGACAGCATGCTGCTGTCCATGGTTCTGATTTTGCAGTTTGTCAATCAGTTAAAACATGTTTTCTACTTGTAAAAGTGTAGATATTTATTCTCCCCTTGCTGCAGACAAAGATTCTAAAGGGAAGGGAAGGGTGTGACTCATCCAGACTCCAGCCCGCATTCTCCAGAGAGGAGTCAGGACGCGCTGCGCTCCACAGGACACACAGCACAATGCGCTTTAAACATTTTTAAAGCATGCAAATGTGCACAAAAACAATCTGCAAGGCTGCAAAAGGTGAACTGTAGAAGAGCGAGGGACCACAGAAACCGAATGAAAAATCTTTGAACAAAGCATCCTAATTCCAAAGCATGATAAGCCTGTAACACAGGTTTTGCTCAGTGACTCTTCAGACAGGTCTTCCACTTTTTGTACTTTTGAAAAACTTTAAAATAAACATTTGTTTTGCCGTTTCTAAAATGCTTTGGTTGACACTACAGGTCACAGCAGCATTCGCACAGTTAGCCGTAGTTTGTCTGGAGAGTTCCAAAATTATTCAAAATAGCCAATGACAGCAAGACTTGCAAATGATGTAATAGATCATTTAAATCATAACACATGTATGCTGTTAATGTAAAATGTATTCTATTTCATTTAGTTTTATAATGACACCCCACATAAATAAAATAAATTTAATTATAATTTTGTTAAAGAAGCCATTTGATTGGGTGGGCCCTGGTACACAGTGGGTGGGTCCAAGCTCACCCAGGCCCACCCACAGCCACACCCCTGGACCACATCATCCACAAAAAACAGAGACGAGGTCCTCCTGCCACCAAACTCAACACCCTCCACACCACGACTGCTCCTAGAACGTCTCTTCATACAAGTTATGAACAGTCAGAGACAAAGTGTGAACTTCTGGTGAATCCGACCCTCACAGGGAGCTGGTCTGACTGGCTGCTGGCTCTGTGGACCAGGATCATGCTCCTCTGATACAGGGGCTGAACGATACTCAAATGTTTTCCTACTAATTAAAAAACTTTATTCAGAAAAAAATCATACAACTTAATTAATTCATGAGACAATAACTAGAGGATATTGTCTGCTGTTAGATGTGATTTGGTTTGTTTATATATATCGTTGTCATTTGTTGGATAATTTTTGGGAATGGGGCAGATTATAGAAGATCTTTCTTACTCATGCTTCTTTTCACTTGTTTAATTTTGTTGTGTTGTCCGATTGACACACATCCCATTTTATTACGGAAAATTTCCAACACTTGAAATACAAGAGTGAATTTTGTAAATATGGAATCAGGGCAAAAAAAAAAGGTCAATCCCACTCTGTCCCTGCCACCATTTTCCTTTCATATCTGATCTCCTCGTCATTGCTTTATGTCATCATTTAGCTCCTGAGTGATACAGACTCACACAGTTTTGGTGGCAGGCTAAAATTACTCATTCCTGCAGGAGCGCTAATGGCAAATCAAGAGGCACTTTGGTGTTTCGCAAAAGAAAAAGAACAAAAGAAAGTATTTAATGAAATAGGAAGTGAAATGCGTGTCTCAGTGACAGTTTTGACAATAGGGAAACTTATTCCTGAAAGAGGAGAAATTAGATTCAAGTCATACACGGTGGGAATGTTACAAAAGGAGCTGAAGATGTTTGAAAAACGAGCTTTAAAAAATCTCAACGCCGAAGCTTTTTGAGCAAGTCTAATTGGTTTACATGTAATGCATCTCTCTTAAGATGATTTTGTGTGTGTGAGGGGTTTGTGTGTGTTCTGTCAAGGAGCACTTGACTTTGGAGGAGGTATGGGTTGAGGGGAGCAGAAGGGGATTTGGTGAATTACCAGGCTGCAGCCTCAGCATTGAGTCCAGAGGATTAGACCAAGGACTCGGGTCCAGGAAAGAGATGTGCAGACGCACCAGAAGAAGGGGATCAGTATGTGTGTGTGTGTGTGTGTGTGTGTGTGTGTGTGTGTGTGTGTGTGTGTGTGTGTGTGTGTGTGTGTGTGTGTGAGAGAGAGAGAGAACCATTGGTCAAACATGGCCTGCAAGTATCATCAAACATCAAAGACATACATTGTCAAATCACAGGTGAACCCTGAAGGTCAGTGGAGACGTGCGTGGTATGAGATGTATCAGCTATCAGCAACAAAGAGGAAAATATTTGAAAAAGACAGAGTTTGTGGTAAATCAGCAAGGCTTCATGCTGAGAGGTCTACAATTAACAGAGGAAAGAGAGTGTGTTTTTGTTCCAATCAAAGAGGAAAATACATTTATAGAAATTGATTTTATTTATTTTTTTTGCATTTCATAATTAAAAATAAAAATAAAAAAGGATGTAAATGTACAGGTTTTTTGTTTCCTAATGTGCTTTATGTAGCCTGATTATTATTATTATTATCATTATTATAAATCTTACAGTAGCACAAATGTCATCATTTTAATTATATGTTTAAGAACTTACAAGAAAAAATATATTTAATAAGAACAAAATGTGTAAAACTGTCCACAAGAAAAGACTTAAAGGCACACTAGGCAATTTTAGCTTGTTTTCAGCCCCCCCCCCGTGTCCTTTTTAAATAACTGTCAAAAAAACAAACTTTTGCTCCTCCTCCTGCTCTGCGCCTGTGTTTTCAATCATCAGATAAAGGTTTTCTTTGTTTCTCTGGAGGCTTCGCCCTGATGAACACAATATCTCTTAGCTCATATCTATGATGTTTGTGTCTTCAGCTCATCTATACTGAGCAGGTTCTGAGGTGGAAACATGGATTGCTGCTTCTCACGAGATACGTGACTTTGTGAGACTTCAGGGCACCGGGCCAAAGATGCTGAAGTTGCAACTGCAGTATTCTGGACCCAAGCAGCAGATGGGGCTGAATGACTTTTCATTAACCCTGTAAAGGGTCATATTAGCACATACTGGCTCAAGAAAAAGATTTAAAAATAGCAATAGTTGCATAGTGAATAACTCACGTAATCCTACAGAAATGAACTGTTTCCTTAAAACTGTGAGGAAGTTGCATACAAATGATGACGTGACAGGCGGAAAAACTACATTTTATAAGTAAGTAAGTAAAACTTTATTTGTATAGCGCCTTTTAAGGTAGGAACCACAAAGCACTTTACATGATAAGCAAAACTTTTACAGAAACAAAACATAACATAGTCAGATAACTCAGGAAAAATGGAACAGTAACAATAAACAGTAAACATGAGTGAAGATTCAACCACAGGCAGCTTAATCTTTAGTCTTTAGCTGTTTTTTTTTAAAGAAACTGCTGAATCCACTGACTTCAGAATCTAGAAGCTACGGAGGAAAATACATATATTTATATACATGCGCTATATACAGTATGTGATAAACAGTATTTGAAAGAAATGTCCTGAGAAATAGGAGAAGATCTTACAGAAACCTGACACAGGACTTGACAACTGCATCCTCATTCAGTTGATCCATGTCAAGTTTTTGGCTAACAGCACTTTGGGAAACACTTTGTTGGTGCAGAAGTAGTACTTTATGCCTGTCAAAGTGTGTTATCTTTGACATATTTCAGCTGCAGCTAAAGAACAGGAAACAAAATAGCTGTTAGCCTAAAGTTACTAAACTTGATTCTTTACTTGGTTCAGCTTCTAAACCAATGTAGCGTTTTGAAATAACTTTTAGTTATTTTAACTACACCCTCTTCAGATAACATTAGAACTTATTTCTGGTTTATAATGAAAAGTGATAAACTGTCATTTAACCCTGATAATAGCTAATATTTATTGAAGGTATCTAGGTTCTTTGAAAGAGTACAGTGAATTGAAATACCTTATTAATAACGTGAACTGAGACCAGATAAGATTGAACAATCATTTAATTTGAAAAACCTAAGAACACAGACAGATAAGACAGTTTGAAAGTTTGATGTAAACACAATTAATATTCTTAAACATGTTGAGGATGTTAAAGATAGTTTAATTGTGAGTTTTAACAGACCGTAGCATATGTTTTAATGACTAAGGAAGTTAGTTAATTTAGTTAACCTAGTTGGGACTTTAAGAGTCAATTTAGGCTAATTTGAGTTTGGACTGGAATTTAGTTTTGGCTTAATTTAGAGTGGAAGAATTAAGCTTTATCAAAGCAAACCTCTCGATCAGAAAGTGGTGTTCGCTCACTGAAAGGTGGACGCTCCTAGATCTGGCAGGCGTTGGTTTCTCCACGAGCTGAGGCTGGAGTCCCCAGACTCGGAGTGGTGGTCCTGGAAGGCGTGGCCGCCGAGGACCTCGCCGGACAGTCCGTGGATACGTCCCGGTCAGCAAGGGAGGCATTTCAGCAGGCATGCTGAAGTCATTTCTGATCAGTCCCGTGGTGAGGGAGAGTCGCGAGGGAGAGACACAAGCAGGTCTCTCAAGGCCTTGTTCAAAGCTGATGAAGGTTCAGCTAAGATAGCAGCATAGCAGCTCCGACTGCTTTCAGGCTCAGACAAGACAAGACAAGCCTTGTACCGGAACTGAGTATTAGTTTTGAGACGAGTTATCTTAAATTTAACCAATCAGAAGATATTAAGTGTACTAATCAGAACTGAGTTAGTGGAGTTGTGAATGGTTCTGATTGGACAAGGGACTGTGAGGGAGTTACCAAGTCACATGACTTCCGCCCGTTAAGACTCACATTATAATGTAGAAAATGCATGACATAGCAGAGAAGCATTATAACACTTTGAGTGTGAGTGTGTAGGTGACCCTGAACAGGAACAACAAGAGAATGTTCTGTAAACAAGAGATTACAGTTTGAACACCAGTCATTTGGTGTTACAGAAGAGACTCCTTTACAGAGAGTGTTTTATTAGACCAGTTAGTGTCCAGTTAAGGTCATCTGGGAGATGGACACCTGAAAGTGGACAGTAGGACACCTGTAGGGATCTTGATTCAGGTTAAAACATAATCCAAGAGTCATTGTATTCCAAGTTATTGGGAAAAAGATGGATTATTGTTGTGATGGTCAACAGAGGTCAAAGGTCAGAGGATATAGCCTATTTGGTGAGGCTACACCAAGCAGTCTGTTAGCGGCTTGAATGATTCACAGCTCAGTGTCCAGTGGTCTAATAAAAACTCCTTACTGTGAAAATGGGTGTTTCTGAGGAATTAACAGAAAATGAGTGGGGGAAATGTCCAAGATAAAAGAAAACATTTAAAACATCTGGAAAAGCTCTCGACCAGAGGTCAGCTACAGATGAATAATGACCACATGGAATCACATGATCAAAACAATCCAAAACCACACAGCACACATGTGAAGAACATGTAAAAATTTTCTTATGTAAAAATGTGATTATCGACATGTGACTTTTCGTTCCATAATCACACAGGAAACATGCAGAACATGCACATTTTTTACAATTTTTAATTTTTCTACACATTGTTATTTTTCATGTTAGAGGACATATGCAAAACGATAGTTTCATGCAGGCCACTTGATTATTTCACATGTAAAAATGTCAAATTAATATATGAAGGTGATAATTTTGCTTGAACTGTATGGGATACATGTGTTTAACATGTAAGTTGTGACGTATGAATACGTATGTATGACTTTCTATAAGTAAAGTTCATGAATCTTTACCTTAGTTTCATGTGAAAATGTGTGAAGTTACCGTGAAGTTCATGTTTTCGTTTTTATATTACATAGAGGACATATGTAGGATGTATGCCACATAGGTCACTTGACATTTTCACATGTAAAAATGTAAAATTTATCATTTTGTTTCAAGTTCATTTGGGAAATGTCCCACATTTTTGAAGTCATGCTAATTTCATGTAAAACGTGTGGAATTAACATGTGAAGTTCACGAGTTTTGTTCCAAACTTTGATACATGTACAGAACATGTGTTTTACATGTTAAAATCAACATATCTAGATGGGAATTTGTGATTTTTCACATGTAAAGTTCATGTGCTTTTGCCACATTACATACAGTAGGACATGTGCAAAACAAGTTTCACATTAGTCACATAATAATTTCTTATGTGTTTATTAATCTGAACATTATGCTGTTTGTTCCAAATTCACATGTTAAGTTCACATGTGAAAATGTTTGGGTTGAACACATGTTTAAATTAATCTTTTTACACAGTCACATAGTAAACGTGCAAAAAAACATGACTTGCTTACGTAAACTTTTTGTCTTGTCACATTGAAACATGAACAACACGCAGAACACAGATGTAAAAGCAATTTTCTACATGTGAAGTTCTTTCTTTTCTTGTGTTTGTTGTTCAAAAGTGACATGGTAAACATGTGTAAACCATATTTCACATGTGTCACACTGATATCTGGTTTGTACACATTTTTCAGATGTGAAGTTTATGGATCCGTAAGGGAGACGTAGAAATGTTGTGTTTTTTCAGTCATTATACTTTAATGATATTTTGATGGTGTCATGAACTGATGGAATTTGTCACTACCTTTTACATTTATCTATGTGTTTTTTTTTTATATAAAATTTTGTTTTTTCTTCACCTGATTCACCACATCAGTGTTATGTGTGGACACAGCTAATATTATTAAGTATTACACATGTGAAAAAATATTAGAAAAAGAAAGTTTTCTAATAAGATTTGGTGTATTAGGCATCAATAATACACAGATTTCAGCACCACAAGAAACAATATGGGCATAAAATAGCTGTTAGCTTCACACATGGCATTGAAGGATCAACCAGCAGCTCTCAAACTGCCTTTAGAGTCAGGAGGTACTGATCAGACTGATAAAGCCTTAGGACAACCTGATTTTACTCTCACAGAGATTGGTTGAATTTAAAAAATACTAAACTGATTAAAGCAGGCAAGTTCTTGTCTTTTTTATGAGGTTTCTTTTATGAATCTCATGCAAATATTAAGCAGTATTATTTCTTGTTCATGTTGTTTTCAGTCATTAGTAATTTGGGGGTTGAGTGTGACCATCCCACCAGTGTGCTGCCATTTAATAATCATTGTACTAGACAATTTTAGAGGAACTGAAAAAAACAGATCTGAGTTCAAGAGTTTTGCGGAGAGCTTTGTATCCTTATTCAGCAAAAGACGGACGTTTTTACATTTCAAACAAGGAGCCTCACCAGGAAGAGTTTTCACTGCTGTTTCATGTCAGTTGACAGACGTTTGCAGGGAAAAGAAATATTACCTGTGAATAGTTCAAGTAGGAATCATGCTGAGTTGGAGTTTTACTGAATCTATTGATTTCAGACGTTGTTTGTGTTGCTGTGTCACCTTTACCTTCCCTAGCTTTACCTCCTCTATGGATATTTTAGAAGTAGGGCACTAAAAGACAATAAATAGCCTCAAATATTTTTGGGTGTGAGAGTGCAAATAAGCCATAAAACAAAGTGTGTTGCATAAAAATAACAGTGGCTTGGAGTGCATTTAGATATAGAACATAAATATGTGGATTGGTAGCAGCTTCACCTGATTGTAAAATGTCTCCTGACAGGTTTACTCTTTTGAGAAGGTGATTCTAGTCTGAGATGAAGAGCTGTAACCTCTACCTACAGCTCATTTACATTTCAACTCTTACCTCATCCTATACCTGTCCCTCAGCATTGCTTAGCTGTCAACTCTTCTTTAGTAAAGGCAGAGAGAAAGGGTTATGGAGAGAACACCACACAAGCACATGTGTAAGGGTAACACACACACACACCTCTAAACAATATAAAAACAAGGACTTGTTGAGGGCAAACCATGCTGGTGTGGATTTTTGATCAAAACAAAACACTCCTGGTCAGCTGTAAATGGATGATTTTAAAGGGATATTTGGGTTATTTTGATGTGGCGTTCTATTACCGTATTAACCCAAATATAGGACGACCTCGTTTATAAGATGACCCCCCTTTTCAAGACTGGTCTTCAGAAAAAAGACAAATTTCACATTTTAAGGAAACAATTTTTATTGAAATTTTGAGAAAATCATGTAATTACAGATTGCTTTAATATTCGCCTATCAAGGGTTAAAGTTCTCTGTCATGGCGACAGATTCCAGTCAATTAGAAAAAAAGATAAAAAAGTTCAGTTAAAGTGATAATATGCAGTTTTGCTTGTTTTGGGCGCCCTCTGGTGTCCGTTTTAAATCACTGCATTAAAAAGTTACCAGATTGTTTCAGCTTCTAAACACCAATATCTACCTGTTAAAATGTCTCCTCAGCCTTCATAGTTTTATACAGGAGCGGTTATTTACTCCTTCAAAGAAATCAGCTGTGTTCAAGCAGGGAGAGATGGAAAAAAAGCAGGAATTATGAGATAAAAACACTCCAGCGCTAGCATAACAGCTAGCCACTTTGGGTTAGCCTAACCCTCGTGAGACACGTGACTTCCTGGGTACCATGACGGCGACGAAGATCTTGCAATCGTGGTATTCCGGATCTAATCACCAGATGGGGCTAAGTGACTTTTCATTAACTTTGTAAAGGGTCATATTAGCACATACTTGCTCAAGGAAAACATTTTAAAATATGAAAACGTTGCATATTATCACTTTAAATCACTTCTTTCTCTTTTCTTCTCACGCTCTGTCTTGGGCTCAGAGTCTCCCTCTCTCTCTCTCTTTCTCTCTCTCTCTCCCCCCCTCTGTGTGTGTGTTTGTGGCGCAAATAAAGATACGTGAGAGTCGCGTACAGTACAGAAATAGCAACGAGGTTCTGTGCAGCTGTCTGAGGAAGAAAACGTGTGAATTGACCAACGTGGGACCAAAGTGGGCCCTCACCTTTACAGAAGTCCACTCTGAGCTGCTCACGCTGAAAGCTCCTTCCCTGGGTCTGAAGTGGACCAGGAGGAACTGAACAGCAGGCATTTTAATCCTCAGTGGGCCTGTAACGTTGGGCTGGGTCAGAACCGCGGGACCAGTCGCGATCTGAGCTACTTCCTGTTGCTGCCGCTTTGACCAGAAACCTGCGCCCTCTGCTGGTTTGGTCGTGTAATGACCAAAAAACTAGGTCACGATTATAAGACAACCCCCCTTTTTCTACATTTTTTTCAATGAAAAAAACTTGCCTTATATTTGGGTCAATTCGGTTGTTATTTATCTACAGTAAGAATCTTACACACCAGTGATGTCACTCTAGAAGCAAGAAGTTGTCCTCTGACTGGAGCAATAGTGTGTGTCCAAATTTAGGGGCATGAAGGACTCGGCCCACATCAACCAGGTTGGCCAGATTGTTGTTTGACCGCAAAGACCGGGAGAGCAATTGGACAGTCTAGCCTTCAGATTTACTCCTGCTCTTACCTCAGTGCCTGTCCTGTCCATCATCAAACATGACAAGAACAAAAGTCTCCCATTCAGCCTGCAATGAACCTTGGGATAAGGTGGACCACCAGACCCGTCCCTCAAATCCAGAGAAAAGAAGGGCGTATTTGTGGGTTGCATTTAAAGGAGCCTTCTAGTTTGGACAGTGTTTGTCACATTGCTGCAACAAAACTGGCAATGAAATGCTGCCATCAAAGGATGCAGCCCCTGAATTTGGATACTCATGGCTAGTCAATCCAGAGAGACACTGCTGCTGAACGGAGACAAACTATCAGCTCATTTTAGGCTTTTCATGAATAAGTAAATCTTGATATTAACTGTTTTACTGATTTAGTAAATTTTCATCGGTCACAAGGACCATTCCATGATTTGACTCCTAAAAATGAAACACATATTTCACATTAGTTCTAACAGGACATATGTAAAAAAGAAAAACACACATGTACTTTAGATCCTCTCCAAGATTAAAAAAAAAACTCTGATCAAAGCTCAGCAGGTTTTTTTTACTAGCTCATTTACATAGTTTAAAACACTATAACTACATTTTAAATGCCTGCATCATATAAAGAGTTTGTTTTTGTGTTCGTTGAAAGAGAGAGATGGCCACTCTTGATAGTGTAAACTAAAGATACACAAGTCAATGCAAAACTATATACAGATATCCAATCACCAGAGTTTGCAAAATAATTTACAAAAACAACAAATTCACAATCTGAACTAGACACAATCAATCCACTGCCCCCCCCCCCCTCCTCTTTAGACATATGTCTGGTCCCAGGTGGATAATCAGACAAGTGCACATCAGCTCGGATCTATTAGGCAGCCCTCCTCTGTGCACTCCATGCAGCATGCATCTACCAGTCAACCTCAAGGAGAGAGGTGTTAGCAGACCTTTCAGACCTAAACAAAATTACATTTCCTGGTGTCACTGTGAGCATTTACTTCACCTTTAGTCAGGCTGCATAGAACCCTCACACACACCCAAGGACTCTTCAATGTTAGTACTGGTACTTTGGTTTTCTATGTGCGTTAGAGCACTATACTACCTGTTTGTAAACATTACAGTTTAGCATGGAATCATTTGTTTAGTTCAACTGATCAATATCTGTATTACTACACTATGTGGGGCTCCAGCAGCACAAACAGCATAGACTAATAAACAGTGTCATGATAAACTGTAGAGGTTTCATTACGGGTAATATCCCATACCTACATTTATAACTGTAATCATCTCCCAAATCCTCCTATTAATACGAGAACAAAAATCTCACATTCAGTGTGAATCTTGGGATTGGTTGGGTCAGGATGGATACACCAGAAATATCCTTCAAGTTGCGGAGAAAGAAGGATGTATCTGTAGGCTGCGTTTGGAGGAGTCTTTGAGTCTGGACAGCCTTCGTTGCATCGCTGTGACGTTATCGGTCTTCAAATGTCGCCAAGAAAGGAAGCAGTTTAAAGAGTACTTCCTGTTTATCGAGACTCCGCCCACTTTGACTAATGGCACCAGTAGGTATGGTCCTTACTATGCATGACTAATGGATATAACACCACTTCAAAGTGACCTAGTTATCTTTTTAAATGTCAGACTTTAATGCGTTGAAGAAACAACCAGAGCTCACTGGTTTCACTCCAACTCAAAGCGCCTCCACCCAGTTCTCCGGTTCTGCTGAGAACCAGCTGCTGTTATTTACTGTACTACAGAGACCACTAGAGACTTTATAGCTCTCCTCTGAGTCCTATCAGCCCTGCAGAATAATGTGTCCTCACTAAAACATGATTACCCCAGCTCTATGTTGTGTACTTGAAGATGGCTGCCCCGACCTCATATCTGCACACAGCTGCCATGGCGTTATATTACAGAGAGGCAGGTCGGACTTTATTCCTCCTATGGTGTGCTGGCTGTGGCCCGGGAGAGGTGAGGAGGCATGATAGATGAGATATGTTTGAACAACTATCCCTTATTTTATCCCTTCCCACTATCTCTGCCTCCTTGTCTCATGCGTGCAGCCTCTTCTGCGGGTTGCTGCCGCCGCTGGCTACTCCCCATGTGTTCGAACGTTTTTCTGTGTCAGACGAAACACAGAACAGCTGATAGCATTTGGGACTGTAAGATACCCTTGTCAAAATCCAGGATATTAACAAATGAGGCCTGGGAGGCTGAGGTTACTATTTTTTATCACCTGTTTTTCCCTGAACTTGTTAGCTGTGTCTCAGGTCTTTAGCTAAGCTTCAATAAAAAGACCTCCTTATGAAACCTGAATGGTCATTTTGAAGTAATCTATCAATTATTTATCTACAGTGAGGACCACACCCACTGGTGACATCACTCGAAACAGGCGGCGTCTCTAGAAACAGGAAATAGTCCTCTGACTGAAGCAACACTAGTCAGATTGGGAGAGATGCTGCAGCAGGTTGATGACAAATTAGCAGCTAATTTTCTGATTTGTGTTCAAAATAGGTCATACTGCTGAGATAGAAACCTATATTAACTCTAACTTGTTTCAAACAAACATATTTAACAGTTCTATGCTACTTTGGTTTTTGCTGCAGCTGCAAAAATACCATAAACCGTCTAATGCTGGAAGTTTATAACAAATAGTTCTAAATGTATCCAAATGACTTTTTTAATAAGTTATTTTTAATTCATAAAAGTTAATTATTTCTTTTGTTTCTGAAGCACCTGACTATTCATGCTGTTTATAGCCAATTCTGAATTAATGAGACACTTCCTGCAGTATAATCTGCTGTGGAAGCTCTATATTTGAATGAATGGCCTGTATTTATAGAGCACCTTCTTCTACAGTGTCTTTTTATTAGGGATGTCCCGATCAGGTTTTTTTGCCCTCGAGTCCGAGTCTGAGTCATTAGATTTTGAAGATCTGCCGTTCCCGAGTCCCGATCCGATCTTTTTAATATGTTGTTGTGATCAACTTTATAAAGCCTCCAGACACAGACATACTCACACTTTCTGCTTCAAGCTGCTTCTGAGTTCTACTTGGTTGATGTTTAACTAATAAAAACAAACAAGCCACAAAATGATGTCATGCTGCAGACATAATCCATCCATCTGTATATTCTATCATATCCATATATGTTTAAATACTTAAACATAATTCTCTGTGCACAAAATTAGTTTGTGGTTAAAGTAACTTTTTGAGGGAAATCTTTTTTTCCTACAGCTGTTCAGGTGCAGAAATGTCAACATTATTTTAACAATCTGCTCCATTTTTTGCCCAGAAAGAACAAACTTGTTTACTGACAATGACCCGATCATTTCTTAAGTCATCAGCTCCTCCTTGACTCCTCCTGCTTCATTATCCTCTGACTGCAGCAGCTCTGAACAACTACTTAATTAGACTTTTTGGAGAAATCTGTCAGTGTTGTGTGCATTTTGGAGCGATATTTAATCAGGAAATTCCTCCTCAGAAAGCGCTTTTTAAAAATCTTAACATCGCTCAAATGATTTCCCGACGGAGGGCGGGTGTTGTGCTGCGCACGGAGCAGAATCTCCTCCTGAGCCTGGAGGGAGACACGGCGTAAGGGGAACGAGTTAGCGCGGATATGACTCGCTCCACGCCGGCCTCGCCTCCTCCTCCAGACAGAGTACTCCCGTCGGTGCTTGCTTTCCGTTCAGGGGGAGGACGAATCCTGGTGGCGGGTGTGGAGTGAGCGGCGAACCCGGTCATTGCTCAGTAAGCTGCGTGTCTCCCGGTCCCGGTCCCTTCCCTCCTCCTGGACCGGCGGAAACTGATTCAAACTCTGATTATGGTTAATATAAGTGCACAAATATAGACTATATATAAATCCCATGTGCTTTAGATTGTTTAACATATATTTAAAAACCCAAACTTCCTTCTGAAGGCGTAGCGGCTTTTATTTTGGCGGGGCGGTGCGCATGTAGAGGAAACCCGAGTCAAGATCGGGAGGTGACGTCCGATACCGATCGAGTCCAAAATCACGTGATCGGGGCCGATTTCTGATCACGTGATCGGATCGGGACATCCCTACTTTTTATCACACTCCCCAAAGTGTTGTACAACACAACAGTCATTCACACACTGGTCGGGATAAACTACTTTTTTGTAGTCTCAGCTGCCCTGGGGCACACTGACGGAGGCGGGGGTGCCATGCACCAGCAGCCGCCAAGTCCCTCTGACCACCACCAGTAGGCAAGGTGGTGAAGTGTCTTGCCCAAGGACACAACGACAGGTTGGGATCGAACCGGCGACCCTCCGGTTGCCAGAACGGCCATTCTACCAACTGAGCTACACGTCGCCTTATAAATGAATCCTAGAAAACTCTTTGTGATCCATATTTCCTCTCCATTTGGACAGGAACAAGTCATAAAACTGTTGACATAATTTGATTTTGGTACAAATTGTTTTTAGCCAAAGTTGTTTGAAATACCTGAAAATTAGCTGCTAGTTTGTCACCAATCTGCAGTAGTGTCTCTCCTGATTTATCTAGCTATGAGTATTGCTCTAGTCAGAGGACTACTTCCTGTTGTCAGACTCCCGTTGAGTGACGCCACCAGTGGGTCTGATTTATAGTAAGATAAGTAGCTCAGGGAGAGAGATTGTCCACTGATCAGGAGGTCAGGGTTCAATCCCCGGCCCAAGCCATGTATCAATGTATCCTCAGGAAAGATAATGAACCCCCAGCTGCCTGCAGGGTGACATGAAACTGGTTGCTCTCTGCTCCTCAGGACAGGTCTACTGAGGCATGCACATATATGGACAGGAATCACTTCCCCTTCCTCTAAACAACTGATAGAACAACACTTTAAAATCACCAAAATATCCATTTTACACCTGAACTCAAAGATAAAAGGAATTCTGACCGATTCTGAAGAATATCTCGGTTAAAATGATGTATAACTGCTAACTTAGCCACAGTGGACAGCTCCCTGGATGACCTCAGTTCAGAGAAATAGTTTATTTGTCCTTATGATGAGTTTATAGTTAGTCAGAGAGCAGCTGAGATCAAAATGTATTGCTGCAATCTTTAATAGCTCCAGTCTTCCACATTTCTGTGAATTTGTATTCATTCTCACATGACATGATATACAAGCATACATATCACTATTAGTAGCAAAATGCATCACATCCAGTGAATCCAGGGTTCAGTCTAGCAGGAGTTTTATAACATTTCAGCCAAAATAACTAATAAATATAAACCATCTAATGATGTCAGTCCAGTTGAACTTCACTGTGTTTTGTGTCTCACTATATTTACAGCATGTTGATCATTTGATGAAAATGTAACTTTCTAAACTTTGACACTGCTGTCAAAGCCTGGTTATCTTGACAGAAATATGTGGTTTTCACCCATGAAACATTTTAATGTTGCTGTTTATGCATTTAGCAGATTGTTTTATCCAAAGCAACAAACACTTTGCTGATGATTTTTGGGTCCAAAGCTATTTCTTTTATACATTAATGACTTACAGTATGTAAGGTTTCCAGAGCATTAAAATGTGTTTTATTTGCAGATACCAATATCTTTGCCTCAGGAGAGAATTTACATGAACTTCCTGATTTGGTAAAAACAGAAATGGCCAAACTGAAATTATGGTTTGATTTAAATAAATTGTCATTAAATTGAAATAAAACTAAAATCATGCTGTTTGGAAATCAGAAAATAAATACACATATGACAATAACAATAAATGATATCCCCATAGAAAGAGTATATGAAAATACATTTCTGGGTGTAATACTCGATCACAAACTCTGCTGGAAACCTGACATAAAACATGTTAAAGGAAAGGTAGCACCAAGCATCGGGCTGCTGGGAAAGGCCAGACACTTGTTGAATCAAAATGCATTGTTTACTCTGTATTGTTCACTTCTACTGCCATATCTGACTTACTGTGTTGAGGTGTGGGGAAACGCCTACAAAACAACAATATATTCATTATGTACGTTACAAAAACGAGCCATAAGATTAGTGAGCCATGCCAGATACCTTGAACATACCAATAGCTTGTTCATAAAATTACAAACCTTGAAGTTTAAAGATTTAATAGAATTTAGGACAGCATTATTCATGTATAGAGTCAATAAGAAACATCCATCCATCCATCCATTTTCTGTAGCCGCTTATTCCTCCACAGAGGGTTGCGGGGCAGCTGGTGCCTATCTCCAGCGGTCAAGGGGCGAGAGGCGGGGGACACCCTGGACAGGTCGCCAGTCCATCGCAGTCAATAAGAAACACTGCCTGATAATATTCAAAGTTTGTTCACAGAAAGACAAGAGGGACATGATCTGAGGAGGGAATTAAATATGAGACATCACTGTGCTCGAACAACATTTAAAAATATGTGTATTTCAATCTGTGGAGTTATTTTATGGAACAGTATTGAGGAAAAAATCCAACAAAGTACAAACGTACAACAATTCAAAAAATTATAAAAAGAAAATGTTTTCTATCTATACAGAAAAGAGCAAGAGTCATCTGTTCATGTGCTGTGGTAATGATTATATGGTTTTGATTTTTCTCTCTGATGTAAGGCTTATGTGTTGCTGTTTTGTGGTGTTGTGTAGTCACAGATTGTTGTTCATCTGAATCTATTTCTAAAAAAGTGTGTAAACACTTTGGACATAGGAAAGTTTCTTCCTGTCCTTTTTTTGAATTAGTTAATTGTGTTTAGGTTGAAACTTATATGTTGATGCCATTTTAAGTTTTCATTTTGCTATTATTATTTTACTATTACCAAAACATAGAGTTAAGAATGTATAGATGATTTTCTTTGGTTAAATGGGGGCAGGAATTATAAGATTTTTTTCCTTCATTCTGCTCCTTTTCATTTAAATTTGATTTTTTGTTATGTATATTTTATTGTTTATTTTTTAACTGTTTTATTTTGAATGAAATAAACTTATTTTTAAAAATTATGGTGAGATTAATGGGTTTTTTTTATAACAGCGGAATAAGAAATTGGCAGCAGGGTAAAAATAAAACATGTTATTAAAAAACATCATTGAAACTGCTGTGAGTTTTAGCCCACTAGTGCTGTTTTAAGACAGCTCGGATGAAAGGACAACTTCCTGTTTCGAGAGACTCCTCCCACTTTGAGTGATGTCACTGATGGGTGTTGTTCTTTCAAAATGATCCCAATATCCCTTTAAATTATTTGATTTCTAGAACTTCTTCTAGACTAAATACATCTATACTTTGTTTCTATTTTTTTAGACAACTCAAGCTCATTGTATCATTATTTATTTTTTCTGAATGCCACCAAACTGCCTTCTTTAATGAGTCTGAGTTCATGGACGAGTTATTGTTCTTAGAAAGAGGAAAAATAAAGTAAAGAAATGAGTTTTTCTTTCGACCTTTAAGCCTTTCCTGGTGAGGAAAGTATAAACGCTGCTGTCGGAACATCATCAGCCGTTGTTTTCCTTCAGCGTCTCAATTAGCAGCTTTGTGTTGAGCCTTATGTGTGAAACAGAGCTCTCATAGACATAAAATGCTAATTGCATTCTGACTTTCCTTTTTTCTCCCCATGCCATTATATCTCATTTAGTTGTGACTTTCCTTTGATGAGCAGGTGGGAACAGGATTTTTGCAAAGCCTGCTGAACTGATGTTTTCTCTCTCTCTCTCTTCTTTTGCAGGTGACTCATCTCCAGCCGGTAAGTCAGTTTCCTTCTATTCATGGCGCTGCCTCTCTCCATCCTTTCATTCAGCCTCACCTCCCTGCCACAGTAACTGAGTACTTCTAGCTTGGCTCTGTTATAGCTGCAGACAGATGCTGGTGAACAATTACACAAACTAATCATTTGTTTTCATTTCCACCTGCACATTCACTGAAATCCAAATATGTCATTTAAAAAACTGCTTTGCTTTGAAAACGGACTCTTAAATGGAAATGAGTTCTGAACTCGCTCTTTTTTCTTTGCCTTCAGTTCCACAGCCAGGTTTTTCTCAGTGTGTGTTTTGATTTACTAGTTGCTCACTCGGTTTACACCAGTTATCTGTTAAAAGACACAATTATTAATACTTCACTTGCAAATCCTGTCATCTTCTAGTTCAAATGCACATTTCAAAAGCTCCATTGAATAACTTGGCAGTAATTGCTGGTTTCTGATCTTCTCTGACATTTAGTTTTTTTATGAATGTTCTGATTTTTGTTCTTCCTCTCCACGTTTAAAAAGGTTTGTAGAAGCAGTTCCTGTAAAAGTTGATCCTAACTCTGACAGGCTTGGTCTGCTTTGTTTACATGTTGCTTTGGTGATTAAATTAATTTGCTATTTGCTTGCCTTAAGTGGTTGAGTGCTCTCCTTTTGCCAACAGAAGTGGGATCCCTTCAGAGTCTGACCTTCATGCTGTTAAAAGAATAGTTCTTATTTCAACGTTCACTGTTGTTATGAATTATTTTGGGGGGCAATTTTTTGGGGGGTGAGTGACCTTTGACCTCCAAACGTGGTATAATGGCATCCAACGAGATCAGCTTTGGTCTCATCTGACCAGGTTTTATTCCCCCAGCATTTCACAGGCGTGTCTAGGGTTATGTTCACACTGCAGTCTGAAAAGCACAATTGTCATAATCTGAGGTTTTGTGAGGATCCTGGAGCAACACAACAGTCTGATGGAAACAAGAGGTAAGTAAAATACTGTTTTTATTGTACGGTTTTGGTGGTGTGGAGGCGGATCCGGGAGGATCCGTGGGATCCTGGTACAGGACACTTCTCTGAGAGGAGAGAGGAGAGTGAGTAACTGGAGATGAGGATAATACGTGCTGAGATGAGTTTTGAGTGGAGGTCTTACTAGTAGGATGAAGATGGGGTCTTGGGGAGGTTTTGTCTGTCCTGGGTGAGGATGGTTGGAGCGGTGGTGAGGAAGGGAGTGGAGGCAGCTGGCTGGCAGGGGGACAGGCAGACCAGGCGGACATGAGATTGAGGAGGACTCCGGAGGATCTTGAGGTGGACGACGCCGGGTAGATGGACTGGTGGAACAAGAATAGAAAATTATAAAAGTCAAAGACGAGATATTAAGTGGAAGACCTGTGTTTACCACTGGTGAGGTGGAAAAGACTGGCGTCGTCCCTCTGTGGATCTGCTCCTTATGAAGGTCCTCCTCTGATGAAGCTGATGAGCTGCAGCTGGGAGCTGCAGCTGGAGAGGATCTGCCTGCCACGCCCTGAGGGAAAAAACACAGACTGCCTGCAGGCACCCAGGATATGACAGTACCCCCCCCTCAACGGACGCCACCTGGCGGACGAGCGGAGGACGACGGAGCAGACCGCACAAAGTCGGTGATGAGAGTGGGGTCCAGGACAAAAGAGCGAGGAACCCAGGATCGTTCCTCGGGACCATAGCCTTCCCAGTCCACCAGATACTGGACACCACGGCCGCGGGGCCGAGAGGCGAGGATGCGGCGGACCGTGTAGGCGGGATGTCCGTCGATGACCCGGGCAGGAGGCGGCGGCTCGGCCGGAGGGGCCAGAGGACTGGAACGAACAGGTTTGATCTGGGAGACGTGGAAGGTAGGGTGGACCCTGAGGTGAGAAGGGAGGGCGAGACGCACCGCAGAAGGGCTCAGGACTGCCTCGATGGCAAAGGGACCCAGGAAGCGCTGGGACAGCTTCCGGGAGCCGGACCTGAGGGGAAAGTCCTTAGCAGACAACCAAACCTTCTGGCCAGGGGCATAGACCGGAGCAGGAATGCGTCGACGATCAGCGATGCGTTTGTTCTGGGCAGAGGTACGCTGAAGGGCGGCCCGAGTCTGGTCCCAAACTCTACGACACTTATTGAGGTGTGTACGGACGGAAGGTAGAGCAGAATCAGGGAAGGTAGAAGGAAGGAGGGAAGGTTGGAAACCCAGGGAGGCTTCGAAGGGAGAGAGACCAGAGGCAGCAGAGATGTGAGAGTTATGGGCGTATTCAATCCAGATTAGATGTTGACTCCAGGTAGTGGGGTTAGCTGAACACAGACAGCGAAGCATGTTTTCAACCTCCTGATTGAGGCGTTCGCACTGACCGTTAGTCTGCGGGTGGTAGCCGGACGTCAGTTGGGGTTTGGCACCCAACAGGGAGCAGAACCCCTTCCAGACCTGGGAGGTGAACTGGGGTCCCCTGTCCGACAGGATCTCCGTGGGGATACCATGGAGCCGAAATACGTGCTGAACGAGGAGACGGGCGGTAACCGCAGCAGATGGGAGTCTGGATAGAGCAACAAGATGGCATGCCTTGGAAAAACGGTCAATGATAGTGAGGATGACTGACCTGTTGTTGGAGACCGGTAAGCCGGTGACAAAGTCGAGAGCGATGTGGGACCAAGGACGTGTGGGAATGGCAAGTGGCTGAAGAAGACCAGAAGGGGGTCGATGAGAAGACTTGTTTTTCGCACACGTAGCACATGCTAGGACGTAGTCCGTGACATCCTTATTAAGGGATGGCCACCAGAAGTACNACGGCAACAGTCTCCACCATTCGAACACCCTGGAAGGCAGCTTGCTAATGTAGCAGGGTAAGCCTCCTGCTTCTAGGTCTGACTTTGTTGGCCTATTACCAGCAGGGGGTGCAATATTTAACAAGGGAAGTTAGTCAGAGTGCTCAACTGGTCATACCTTACCTTCTGGGTTATGAGGCCCTCCTGCCCTCCACCTGAGAAGGAACCCACATGCTGCACATCCATGTAAAAGGTGTGGTGCACTGCCTGTGGCTCTCTGTAGATGTGGGACTCTCCCCTCCTTCTGCAAACTCCCTGCTGCTCTGTTTTTATCTGCTTTGTGTACCTGTTGTGTTTCTGTCTGTGGTCAGATTATGTTCCTCTGGAGGTTCTGTGGCATGTTAGGGGTGTCAGGCTTCGCTTAGTGGCTGCTGGCTGCAGTGGCGGCTGGTGACATTTTTTTTGGGTGGGGCGTATTTTTGCAAGTCAGTTTTCAGATGCGCAAAACATCACATATCATCACCACTAGAGCAGGGAATGAAGCAAAATATTTTCATCTGACTGAATATTTTTCTGGTAAAAATCCCTACCACCAGTTCTCTAGAAATGTGGCGCAGTTAGGTCTAATTCTACACATCAAACAGTAAAGAAATCATAAAGTCTTCATAAGGAGACCTTAGAATAATATAATCAGATACAAATAAAAACTAAAAAACAACCACAATGTTGTCACAACAGAAGTTGTAAGAGTTTCAAGGAAAAAACAACCTGACAAGGTCAGAAACACAACTTAATATTCACAATCAGCTTTCTACTGACACCACAAACGAATAAATCCATCTCTAACAGTCAGATAATTAATGTTACAATTCAGACAACAACCACTAACCAAGCAAGTCATGACAATCAGCTCAACTAATGAAGTGAATTAACAACAAAATAAAGTCAAATCCACTGATATGTCCCAACAAACCCAGTCACACAAAACTCCCTCAGGCCGCCATGACGTTTTAAGGAAAAGTAACAAAAAAAGTCCTCAAAACGGCTAAATATAAACCAATGTATTCAATCAACAGTATCAGTGTTTCTCTAACATTCGGCCACAACAATAACAAAAACATGGTTTATTTATGAACCATGTTTATGGTATCCTTTAAGGTATAAATTCACTCATCAGGACTTAAAACAGCTAGCTGCGCTGCTATTAGCACTTGGGGTTTTTGAATAGGGAAAATCTGCGACAGACACATTGGTAATAAAAGAAAAGAAACAAACAAAGTCACTCACCATGGAGTTAATTAAATCAGGACACATGGACTCAATCGGCAGGGTTGACACAAGCTGTCAAGAAGGATTCTTTGGATAAATATCCATTTTGTTTCCTCCATGATAACGCCAAGAGCAAGAACTTCCGGGTCAACTTCCTGATCTGAGCTCAGCCAATACTTCGGTCTTCCGCCATTCTGCGCATGACACGGACGCTAGATTCAGCGCCTTCAGCTCTCCTATACTTTGCACTAAAGGCTGGTTCCAGTGCGCATACGTCAGTAACAGCGAACAAAGCGTAGGTCTATTGATAAAGCTGAGTGCGCCCAGGACATGTGCAGTAGACCCCAAAGAAACAGGAAGTAGGCTATATCACTTGACCTTTTGGTTTGGTAAAAAACAGTGATAGACCATTTTAAAACTACACCTAAATGCAGATTGTACACAGTACCAGTGGTGGCCCGTCCATAGGGGGCGCTCGGGCGCCGCCCCACCAGTCCCAAGAGGAAGAAGAAGAGAAATAGGATCACAAAATATAAAAAAACTAACATAAAAATAAAACTAAACGAGCCATCCATTATATATACAATGAGTGCTGTGTATAATCTGCATTTAGGTGTAGTTTAGAAAGGTTTTCTTACTATTTTTTACTGGACCGATAGGTCGTGTTTCTTTGGGTTCTACTGCGTATGTCTGGACGGGACGCCGTCCCAACATAGCGCATTGTTTTCTGCTCCTGACGCATGCGCACTGGCAAATTTTTCCTGACGCATGCGCACTGAGTGCAAAAAATAGGAGATCGCTCGGGACGCAGGTCTTCAGCGTCCCTGTGTGACATGCGCACAACAGCAGGAGTCTGGAGTGTTGCTCAGACCGAAACCGGAAGTTCTTCCTCTCTTTTTAATGGAGGGTAGAAAATGGATATTAATTCAAAGAATCCTTCTTGCCCGCTTGTGAAAACAAGCCGAATGATTCCATTTGTCCTGATTTAATCAACTCAGTGGTGAGTGACTTTGTTTGTTTTTTTTTTCTTAATAACTATGTGTCTGTCACGGATTTTCCCATTCAAAAACCCCATAGTCGGAGCTAGCCGCGGCTAGCAGTGCTAAGTCCTGATGAGTGAATTTAAACATGTGTTTGTTGAGGTGTATGCCGAATGTTAGAGAAATACAGGTACTGCTGATTGAATCATTGGTTTATGTAGTTTAGCCCGTTTTTCATGAGTTTTCTCTACTTTTTATTAAATTATTATGACGTTTTAAGGAAGTTTGGTCTGACTGGGTTTGATGGGACATATCAGTGGATTTGACTTTATTTTGTTGTTAATTCACTTCATTAGTTGAGCTGATTGTCATGACTTGCTTGGTTAGTGGTTGTTGTCTGAATTGTAACATTAATTATCTGACTGTATTAGTTAGAGATGGATTTATTTGTTTGTGGTGTCAGTAGAAAGATAATTGTGAATATTAAGTAATGTTTTTGACTTTGCCAGGTTATTTTTTCCTTGAAACTTTTACAACTTCTGTTGTGACCACATTGTGGTTGTTTTTTATTTTTATTTGTATCTGATTATATTGATATTATTCTAAGGTCTCCTTATGAAGACTTTATGATTTCTTTACTGTTTGATCTGTAGAATTAGACCTAACAGCACCACATTTCTAGAGAACTGGTGGTAGGGATTTTTACCAGCAAAATATTCAGTCAGATGAAAATATTTAGCATCATTCCCTGCCCTAGTGGTGATATGACTTTTTTTTTTTTGCGCATCTGAAAACTGACTAGCAAAAATGCGCCCCACCCAAAAAAAATTTCACCAGCCGCCACTACACAGTACTTATTGTATATATAAAGGATAGATTGTTGAGTTTTAGTTTCATGTTTGCTTTTTTATATTTTTTGATTCCTCTACTCTTCTTCTTCCTCTTGGACTGGTGGGGTGGCGCCCTAGCGCCCCCTATGGACGGGCCACCACTGGTTGTTGCCTCAGTCTGCCTGGTACAGCTGCTGGCTGTTGAGCTAGCTTGGGGCTAACCTGGCCCAGCTGCCAAACATGGCGTCGGCCCAATCTTAGCTCATGGGTGGCGGTCCAGCCCTGGTAGCAGTTCATCCAGGACCACTGGACCACCGGCTGAGGGTTTGGCTGGACTGTATTGCAGCCCATTGGCCAGGAGAAATCTTCTTTTTAAGACAAAGAATCCAGCAGGAATAGTTTGTTTCCATTCTATTACTGTACCAGACTCACCATTTTATTCTAGTTTTCACAGTTTTATTTATAGTTTTTAACTGTGTTTTATGTTCCAGGCTGAGGGCTGAAAGTGGAGTTCAAGGGTTCCTGGGTGACAGTCCTCTTCATGTTCATGCAGTGCCAAAAGTCCCCTTCACTCTTAGGTGCATGTTAGGGTTTGAGGTGACGTGCTTTTGTTTGATTTCATTTAGGTTGGGCTGGTCTCCCACTTCTTTACTCCTCCCCACTGGCAGGCTTGATTTAAAGGGAATGTGGGTGCAGCTTTCATAAACGAACTTCTCGAGCACCGCCCCCGGCGCTCCGAATAGCTGCAGCCTTGAGTGGGAGCGCGCATTAAATTCTCACTATTTCATAATAAAGGTTCAACCAAAGGCAAGCGTAGACATGATTCCATAAATAACCACACATTTTACTAATACAAAAGAAAATATGAATAAGGAAGAAACACAACACAACGGTGCAATGCTGTCACCTACTGCATATAAATTTCTTATTACTTTTCTTTTTTCAAGAGCGAGCAGAAGCATCAGTTGACGTCACATCCATAGGACAGCGCGGGAAATTCGGCCCCCGAATTGCAGAACATTTTACAGCTCACAGCCTGTTCAAGATAATGGAATGATACATGGGTGGCCTCATTCTTTTTGATTTAAAATGCTTCATCACTCATTAACCTAAATAAACTGAACATGCATGATTACTTTGATTAAAATCCTGCATCCAG